>SNQJ01S0184524.1:18860-29010 GCA_010110895.2 Picea sitchensis
ATCTCTAACCCTCTAGTAGAACAATAGCATGCATGCATAGTGTTTTGTCTTGATTGCAGGATCGTCTTTGGAAGGAGCAATAGAAGCAAGGAGATAAAGCGCAACGGAGGATATACACCAAACGTCGATAAAAAAGGTTAGTAGGTTCTTTCCATGTTTGCATGTGAAAAAGGGTTTAGGTTTGGGGTAGAAGGTTAAAATCAATTTCTTATGGGTCATGATCTGCATGCAAGTTTAAGCGCTAGCTTGTTAGTCCGTAGGGTATAATTTCCCCACAACACAAGGGGGTCAGGTATGAATGGACTGAAGAATGTGATAGTGCATTCATCGAGCTTAAGAGGTTACTAACTAGTGCGCCAATTCTACGAGTGTCGGATATGGAAAAGGACTTCACAGTCTGCATGGATGCCTCGAAGAAAGGGTTGGCGGCTGTGCTAATGTAGGATGGAGGAGTGATAGCTTATGCATCAAGAAAGTTGAAGAAACACGAGGATATTTACGCTACTCATGATTTAGAGTTGGCAATTGTAATGCTAGCTCTGAAACTTTGGAGGCACTATCTAGTAGGACGAAACTTTGAGCTCAAAACGGACCATCAAAGTTTAAAACATCTCTTCACTCAAAGGGATATGAATGTCAGGCAAAGGCGATGGAGTGAGTTCATGAGTGAGTACGATTTTGGTATTTCATATATCAAGGGAAAAGAGAATGTGGTCACGGATGCCTTGAGTAGGAGGCCACGTGTCTTCTCCTTGGTACCCTTAAAAGTCAATCTGAGGGAACATGTGTTAACGCAACTCCTTGGAGACAGTTGGTATTTAAAGGTTACTTCAAATATCTAGAGTGGGAGGCAATAAGATCCAAAGTATGAAGGATATAGTCTGGAAGTAGGCGGACTATTAAGATATCGAGGAAATATGTACATCCCTGAAAGTGGGGATATTCGAAGCATCATACTGAAAGAAACCCATAGATCACTTTATTGTGCACATCCGGGTGTGAAGAAAATGTACGCAGATATGAGGAAGCTCTTCTTCTGGGTAGGCATGAAGCACGATGTAGCCCATTTCATCGTCAAGTGCCTAGAGTGTCAACAAGTGAAAGTCGACCACCATCACCCAGCAGGTCTCCTACAACCACATGATGTTCCTATGACCAAGTGGGAAGTCATTTCTATGGATTTTTTTGTGGGATTTCCGCTCACATCTCATAGACACAATGCCATTCTTTTGATAGTTGATAAGTTAACCAAGAGTGCTCATTTTATTCCGGTTAGAGACACTTATGATGTCACTGATGTGGCACGCGTGTTTGTAAGTGAGGTCATTTTTTTGCATGGGATACCTAAGAAGATCATTCCATATAGGGACTCCAGATTCACTTCTAGGTTTTGGACAAGTTTGCAGTCAGTGTTGGGGACTCAGTTGAACTTAAGCACAACTTATCATCCGGAAACTAATTGGAAAACTGAGAGAGTAAATCAGGTTATGGAAGACATGCTTAGGATGTATGTTATGGATAATCAAACCCATTGGGAGAAGTACCTACCATTGGTAGAGTTCGCCTACAATAACAATTTTCATAGCTCCATCGGAATGCCACCCTATGAAGATCTATATGGAAGTCCATGTAGAACATCGTTGAGTAACAGTTGGGCCAGAATTGATTCAAGAGATGGAGGAACAGGTGATTCAAATTAGGTAGAGACTAAAGGAAGCACAGGATAGACATAAAATTTATGCGGATGCACACAGGACTGACCAGAGTTATAAAGTGGGAGATCCAGTTTTCATTCATATCAGGCCTAATAAGAGTACCATACGGTTCGGAAAGGGGACAAAGATGTCACCTCGATTTATAGGACCATTCAAAATCCAAGAGAAAATTGGACCCGTTGCCTATTGTCTCATACTTCCACCCCACTTGCATAAAACTCATAATGTTTTTCATGTATCTGTTCTACGTCATTATGTTGTTGAAGAATCACATAAACTAAATTGAAAGGAATTGCAGGTATCGGACGTGGGAACCCTCATGATAGAACCGTTACGCATATTGGACCGTAGAGTCCTACAGCTCAGAAATCATCTGGTAGACCAAGTTAAGGTCCAGTGGGACAAGTATAGTCTAGGATCTGCTACTTGGGAGGATGCCAAGACATTACGACGAGATTATCCCTCACTTTTTTTACCACCTCGAGAATATGTTTCTCAAAGGTTGGGAGTATGTAATGCCACCTTTTGACTTAGATAGCTAGGATTACTTGAGGCCTAAACACCTTTATTTTCTATTCACAGTGAAACTATTAAATGATACACTTGAACTTTTCAGACGTATGAACCTTTATGAATGTTTAAATGTATTTGAATAATGATGGATATGATGCGATATATTGTGAGAATGTAAATTTTATGAATGTTTAAATGTTATTGATGATGATGGATATGATGTGATCTACTATATAAATTCTATGAATATTTAAATGTTATTTTGTGAATGTAAATTCTATGAATATTTAAATGTTATTGATGATGATGGATATGATGTGATATACTGTGTGAATGTGAATCCTATGAAGGTTTAAATGATATTTGAATGATGTTGGATATGATGCAATCTATTATGTAAATGATAATTCTATGAATGGGTAACGTTAATTGAATTATGGGATATTATGAGATCTATTTCTAACTTGAAAACTTTGATGTTAAAGTTGTTGGTACATGGATACCAAATTGAAATTATGGTTGTATGCAATTACATGATGATAATGCATAGATATGTATGTGTTTGTGTTACAGACTAATCTGCAGGTCATTGGGCTATGAAATAGCCAAGGGATAATGATAATGAAAGTAGGTGTCATGACCACTAACCAAGAAACAATATGGTATGAATCTTTGTATGTGAAATTATATTGGTTTGGATGCATTGTTATGATATGTGGACCAGTGCAGGATTTCAGGTGGTGAGACTGCCTAAAACTGAATAAACGATGACAAAAATCCCAACAACATGGTGCCATTGTATATTCCATTGTAGGGTGTGGACCCTAGTCCTGTTAGGAGGGGTGGAGGCATTTCCCACCGTGTATCCTCCGAAACCTGGAGTCATGGGAGGACGGTGTTAGCTCACGCTCCCCTAGACATGTGATGATGACTGTCAGTTGCCTGCTGGGGAAGCTTGGTCAAGATAGTGACACGTCCACGTACGGGTTCTATTTGGAGTTAGGTCAATGTAGTTGATGCTCCAAGATAGTCTATCAGAGGAAGGATAGGAATGGAAGACGGAAGTAAGTTAGGGAGGAAGGATGAGTAGAAATAGTTGAGAGTGTATGGATATTTTCCTTATGGTGGAATTTATTGTTTTTCCTTCTAAAAAGAAAATGTGTATATATGAATATTCATAATTACATAACTAAACCACAATTGTCTAAATAAAATTGTTGAGCTAGATTATTGTAATTAAGTGAATTCACGAACATCTCATTGATTTATTATCTTTTATAAAATGAATACTCTTATTGATTGGATTGCATGAATACATAAATGACTATAAGGGTGATAATTATTGTTATTAGTACATGCACGAGACTTGTATGTACTAGCTACACATGCATTTATTGTACATGTACACTAGCATGTATGAGTTTTCTTGACTTACTTACTAATAATGTCGGTTATTTGATATGAATGTGTGAACCATGTGTCTTTTCCCTTGTATCATAAAATACTTTAACTTCGGGATGAAGTTTCCTGAAGGGTGGGTGTATGTAACAACCCTAAGTATTTAATCAATTGCCATTGTTTAATTAATTGTTTAATGTATATTAGTTTAAATAATTAGTTAATTAATTGTCCAGGTTAAATATTTGTTGAATGTGAATTGATTTAATTAACTAATTAATGAATTTAATGATTAAATATCTGTTTAATAAAATATAGTTTAATAAATTGTTAATTATTATTTTGTATCGAATGATGGAACCATTTAAGAGAAGGGGATAAGGTGGTTGGCATTGAATGGATGGATAAGGTGGGTGAGACTTAATGAAAGGGAGAAAGCGGCGAATGAGAGGGGGGGGAGAGAGCATTATTTTCATATTGGGAGATTGTATTGAGGCATTTTTATTTTTGGGGGGAGATTGGAAGACTGTATTATCAGTTTTGGCTGGAGAAGCTGGTTGTAGGACTGTTACAAGGGGACACCTATTGCTGGGAGTTTTGGGCTCGGGGGCCAAGAATCCTTACAGAATCTTGGAGCTAGGGAGTCAAAGAGGCTCTGTTCCTAGTTGGCTGGGAGGTTAGTCGATTTTGGGCAGAGCATCAGGCAGAGTTGGAGTACTGCAGTAGCATCAGTTAGAGGTATGTATTCTCATCATCATGTTCTTTTAAGTGGTTTATTGTCATGTTGAGTATGTTGAATATATGGTTTATTATGATGCTGAATATGAATTTTTAATTATGTTGAATAATGAATGGTTAACAAGTTAGAATAGCATTTCTCTATCTTAATTTATGTTTTATAAGGCTCTGTTGGAAGAGACTTTACAGATAACTTGGCCAAAGATATTGTAGAATATAAAACAACAAAGTCAAAAGGATATCCTGCCCCCTTCTACATGTTGACATATATCATGGACACCATCTGTTTCATGACGCATTTCCTACTGATGAATTGGAGCTAGACCTCGGCCAGTGCTGAGTCCATACATTTCTATCATTCCAAGCTATGGGAAGAAAATGCTAGAGATTTCTTTTATGAAATATGTCACAATGTGGTGATTCCTGTTCATATAGCCCTGTATGGCCACCCACCTCCTCGAATTTCAGACGATATTATGGGAAACCTAGGTAAGCTAGCAGATTGGTTTATTGAGGAGAACTTCTCCTACATCAGGGTTTTTGGGTGCTCAGTTCCTCCCCATGCTCTCTCATGATTCTTACCAGACCGACTGGTATGCAGAGAAGTGGCCTACCAGACAGTAACAGGAAGCATCAACAAAGAGATGAAGGTAGCACAGAAAAAGGTATGGTAGACTTTCCCTATTCAGGTTGACATGTTTTCATTACTGGATTTTGGTCACTCCAAAGTGGAGGTTGTGGCTCTAGAATATGTCAAATTGGTTGACATTGAGTTCAAAAGACACAATCCACGTAGGATTGTGGAAAACCACCTAGCCTAGTTCAACATGAAAATATATGTGCACGAAAGCTCCCCATATGACGAAATATTTAGGGGAGTTAGGTCTTATGAGGAGGTACAAGACAGATTCCAAAGCCTATCCCCATATCAACAAGTTGGTTTTGTTAGTTTTCAAAAGCATGGGTGGAATAGCCTACCCAAGGTACTACAGGGAGAGAAAATAGCCATTCCCCCTCCTAAGGAAGCCAGGTCAACAGGTTCTAAAGCCAATCACTCTGGTAAGCATAAAGTTGAAGAATCCCTAAAGAGCTCAGAGGTATTGACCTAGAAATTAGATGCCTCATTTTCAGGTCCGTTAGGCCCCTAGGAAAAGGCTCAGCTTGAAGCATTCCTAAAACAAGGACAAACGGTGTCTCCTTCGTCACCAACCACCCCTGTCGGTACCTCAAATACAACAGAGCAACAACAATCTACGGAGATTGGTACTCCCATTACATCCTTGACACCTCTGCAATTCAGCCTCAGAAATCTTAATTCTGAAATTGTCTTTGTAGATGATCTTACCCCCATCTCACCTAAAGAGATTCCTCCTTAGAATTTCTTCTTTAGTACAAAACAGAAGGCCATCGTGAAAAGGGAATCACACCAGAAAGATGGAGTGATAACTAAAAGGCAAAGAATGGTATATGATGGAAATAATCAAGATGTTCTAGAATTCGCAGAAGAAGTCGGGGGTTCATTAGGTGCTTTTTCCACGGCCAATCAATGGTATGTGGACAATTTGGTTGAACAACTGCGACAAAAATGCCTATTGGTAGAGCACTTGCAAAGTCAAATTACAGGGATGATTTTAAGGATGGAAATTTATTTTAAAATGTAGAAATCTTGGTGAATCTTATTAATCCTTTATATGCCAACTATAAATCTTTGGCAATATCTTTGTAAAAATATTCAAATTTCTAAGGATTTTATATAGTTTTTATAAATTTTTGGCGATTTGTAAGGTAGAATAATTTTATCCTATAAAATTTGGGCGAATCATTTTTAAAACAGGGAATCTTGGTTTTAGAAAAACCATGGAAAATTAGCCCATGAGCGAAATTTAGCCCCTAAAATCATCTATGGGACTCAAATACAGGCCATGGAACGGACTATAAGGGACAAGGTGAGTCACGACTTTGAGCAAATCAGAGTTCACGATCAACAACAAATCCAACAACTTCGGGCCAATTTTTATCAGCTCCATCAAAGTTTACAAACCAACTGAGGATTGGTCACTCGACGCAATGAACTGAAAAAATAATTGCAAGCTAAGTTAAACCTAGACAAAGGTACCTTGATAGATATCTCGGCCTTCCAAGCTCAAGCACGGGAAATAAATGAGAAGATGGAAATTGTTTAGCAAGACCTTTTTATGAAGGTTGATGCTATCCAAAAGTGCTAGCAGGCAGTAGACCTTTCTCTCAAAGGTATCTATGTCAAGGAAAGAGAATATCGCTTAGCTCGGGCTAGGTTTCAAGAAGCTATCATATTGGTGCACAAAGATAATGTCTATGATTTTCCTATTCTCTCTCCTTCCGAACAATTACGAGGTGATATGACCCTGAAGGTCTGGGAAACAAATTTGGCAGAAAGAAAAATATTAGCCAGAGAGGTAAAGGATGCTTTCCTGTAAGAGTTGTCATCATTAGATAAGAAGCTAATTGAGTTTGAAGGGAGTAATATCTCGTAATCCTTGGGGCAAATTGATATTGAAATGAACCAATAGAATTCCAGAAAGAGCAAGGAAGAAACTCTAACAACCATTCAGGAAATCAGACAAACTGATATTCTTAATATAAATAAATGGCTAGTAAGTCCAAGATCTCATCTCCAAGCCACAACTCAGGAAATAAAGAGGATCCAAGAAAAGTTGCCTCAGGTAGAGAGGATATTATTCACTTTTGAGGTAAATGAAACAATTGAGCCCTCAAAGTTCGTAGTAGAATTATTGAATAGATGCAACCAATGTATTGAACATGGGAAAGCAAGCACATATAGAAGAAAATAAGGAAAACATGCGCAATGCCCTTTCTCTTTACCTCCCCTACCTTTCACCTTCCTACAACCACTTATCTCATTCATTCACATTCTAATCTTCACATATCCCTGATTCATCATCATGCACCTATTCCATTGTCATCCTCCCCACAAACGATTACTTTCCTTATGCCCGTTATGCATTCCTTGGTGATCCATGTAGTGCTACTCATCTGATTGTCATTCCTCCATGATCCTGATTGTGTCTCATTACATTGTCAAATATATCTGGAGGGACAGAAGGCCACATATAAAAATGACCAAGACAGTATGCCAAATTATTTGAGGAGGTCAGACGATAGTTGTGTCCAACCTAAAGGACTAAAGAAAAGAGGTGTTTTTGCCCAGCAGATGAAGAGACAGAGGAGAATGCCAGTGGAGCTCATCAGATTTTACATGATGTTGTCTTATTCAAATATATGTTATTTTTATCGTAAGAAGTCCAACTATTTTGAGTTGTGACAGTTTTTCTATAAATGCATAGATTCAAGATTCATTCAAGGCTGCTTCTTGCTAGATGTAATAGAGAAAACTCTCCTTTTTGAGTATTAATACAAGTGCAGACAAATATTCTAATTTTCGTTCAATTTGAGTTGTGTGTTTCTTCTGTATTTCCATATCCCTGAATTTCTTTATGTAATTCCTTGATAACTGATTGATTGAAATTTAGTATCACAACTACTGTAATCACATTATATCAACATTTCATTAAGTAGGTAGTTTTTCCTCTGTGTTTACTATAAGTAAAACAAGACCTGCAAGCTATTTGAATTACTGCATCTCATATCATGTTCAAGGGTGCACTCCTTACTTTCTTCTACTGCAAACAAGGTGAGACTCATCTGCCATTGATACCTAGCTTTGTTTAACGATTTTGTAAGTTTCTCCCACAACATTTGATATCATAATTGTGACTCAGATAACGAAACACAACCTATGTACTATCCTATTATTAATTTCATTTAAGGATTATTTCTTATATAACTAAAGGTAGAAAAATCACTCTTTTAAAACATTCTCTTTAAACATTCCTGATGCCTAACATTACTCTTTGAGCCTTAAGTTTAATCTCAGGAACAACAAGCTCGATTATTACAAGGATAAAATCAAGAGCTTAAAGGAAGAGGAAATTTTTTAGAAAGGAGATAAGACCAACATCACTGAATTTATAATACGTACCAGTGAGGTTAAAAAAGAGTTCCAAGACTCATCCAAGCAATTATATATTGATGTACAGGGTTTCCAAAGAATAGTTAAACTCATTTCTAGACATTTCTAAAATAAGGAATATTGAATTCATTGGTATAAGAATGGTTATGGATGAGATGAAGAAATGGGTAGAGGAAAACCCTAATGCCCCTACAAACCTCCCAAGGATGTTTGGAAAAGAAATCCAGTTACATTATGCATCTCTCACAAACTGCCAAATAATGAGGGAGAGACTAGAGAGAGAATTTAAAAACAACCTCAATATATGCATAAGGTTACACACAAAAACCACTAGACTGGAAACCAAGTGCAACTTGACTAAAATCCGCGATCTAGGAAAACCCGAGTGATATAATTAATTTGAAATGGAGTTGGAAGAAGCCATGAATTCTAGAGAACTAGCTACAGGGATCCCTCAAATATGATCAGCGCCATGATGAGTGAACATTTGGTAATACCTTCTAAGGATTATAATTTAATTGACTCTTTATGGCTTGCACTAAAAAGGTATATGAATACTTTGTCTTAGTTCAGTAGTCTGTGAAGTCACTCTAGAAATCATGTTGTTCACTAGGGTGATATTGATCTCCACTTATCATGAAGTGTGGGTAGCCTATATTAGGGACAAAGGCAAGGAGAAAACATAATATGAATTCTAAATTCTAAATTATTATTTTTGAAAGTAGGAAAGACATGAGATAGGGAAAACCAAGGGTTGTAACTATCATTGGGGAATTCAATATGTCTCAAGAAACAGTTACAAATTCATCTATATATGACGAAGAGAACCCACTTTGAAGGGGCTCTTATATTTTTTTAATTTTGAGAACTATTTCTGAAATCTTAATAGCAAGAATCCCTCAAGGCCATTTTGGAGGAAGGGAAATATGGTTTTGGTGATGTTTTGTTGTGAACATTTTCCAATTGATTCATGATCACTGTGAAATGTTGTATGGTTACATTGCTCATTTCATAGACTACTCTTGTGTGAATCTTGTAGCTTTGTAGTGCATTTATTTTCTAATATCATTGTTATGAGATGATGAATAGATATATTTGAATGAATTGTTGTTGCATACTACTATGTTCATGTGTTTGTTCATATATTACCAATCCTTGTTTCTTTGGCAACTAATGGTTTAATAATATATGCAAGAATTAGTGATTTTAGTATCTATTCATTCTTTAGATAGTACACTCTTGGCTACGAAAGGGTAGATTAGAAATAATTTATGTGTTTAATTTAGTTCATATCTGCATCTTTCACATTTTTTCATTCCAAAAACCACTCATACCCATTCATTCTAGTAATGGAAGTCGGGCCATGATATGGATGGGGCTCCTATTCCAAACAATGTGAAATCTAATTGGGATTTCATATCGAGGAGTACCCTTGTCTATTCAAGGGAATCTTTACCATGTCAACACAGGCATGTATCCACATATGAATCAATATATACCTCCATCAAGAAAATCAACATTAACCATCTATGAATTCCCAACTAGTAGGCCAAATTAAATTGAACTGTAAGATCACCAATTTGTTGAACTTTGCGATGAGGATTGTTTTTTCAAGACCCCATATAGAATATTCTCTCTTTATCAATTTCTCACGTAAAAAAATAATTTTTTTATTAGAACTCTTTGACTTTAAAACTTCTTGACTAACACATAAAAAATAAATGCATTGGGTGAAATAGAATAATAATAAGACACC
>SNQJ01S0184525.1:7052-18850 GCA_010110895.2 Picea sitchensis
GGTACAGTTTGTTTTTCCATTGGATTTGAGCAGCATCTTGTAAAAGAACTTTTGACTAATTAATCCCAGAGAGCCAAGTCCATTATGGAGGCTCAAGGAGATGTAGCCCGGAGGGGGGTGAACTCCTTTATCATGTTGTTCTTGTTGTGAGTTTGATGGTTTATTTGCTGAAAGTATTGTTGTTGTGTATTCATTTGAAGTACATATTTAACCATTTACAAGAACATTTCCTCATACATAAACATTTAAAGGAAGAAGCATGAACTTAACACATAATTTTATTTTGCATATTTTAACACATGAAGCAAGGTCCTGTAAAGTTTATTTTAATGAAGTAGGGGTGCTTGCATAGAATAACAAGTCATCCTTCTATTTTCAGATCACCTTAGCCACATCACCTCATTTTACATGGCTTGGATGAAACCCCTTGGAAACTTTGCTTTCCTTATGGATACTAGCCCAATAGGGTGTCTTGTCCTTTTCCTCAACCTTGTATTGTAGGTTTTTGTAATGTCTTTGAGCTATTGGATGATATATCAGGGTTTTTATGCATATGTTTTATAATTTTAATGTTGAAATGTGATTGACATTGCTATGATCCCTGTGACTAATGAGCCCATGGAGGGTGTAGTTTTTGATGTGCAGGACCATGCCCGACGGACAGGTACCATTTGGACGAGTACACATGGGGAGATGATTAGTTTGGACCTCCATGGGGCTAAAGAGCCCATCAGATGGTTTTTGAGACCCTGTTAGAGGGGCAGAGATAGGATAGTGTTTGACCGATGTTTTGCACCGGAGAAGAAGAGGACGTTTCACCAGAGGCACTTTGACAAAGCTCGGCCTAGGGGGAATGACTTGTTTTCAGTGGACATTGGCCTTGGAAGGCTCAGAGCGCCCCCATCCTTACCATGATGTCATCTAGCTTAATGGTCATTCTTGGAGGCAGACTGGGCAACAGTGGCACATGTGGCATGTTGGAGAGGCCCCTGGGGGGTCAACGTTTTTCTCTTGGATGCTTCATCTCCCCTAAAAGGGGCTAGTGCCTCCCTTGAAGGGGATTTTACCTTCATTATAGCTCAGTTAGGGTTTTAATTTGACATTTTAATGTAAAAACAGTATGATTTTGGTTTAAAGCCTTGTCAGCTAATTTTTATGACCTAAATTTAATTAAAGGTCATTGATACAGTATATATTGAGGATTTTTATCCTCATTTTGACATAACACAACACTCACTCATTAGTGAGATCTGATTTTTGGGCCCTAATTGGGTATTTCTTCTCTTTAAGTGAGGTGCACTTGTTGAAGGAGGGCATTTCTTGGCATTTTTGGCATTTCTCTTGAAGGAAGGTTTACAAGTAGGGTTTGCAATGCTATTTCTTGATGATATGTAAGTGTTTTTCTGCAAAACTTCTTAATTGAATGGTTGTAGTCTTATATTCTTGCATTTTTTATAAATTTTGCTGATTTTAAAACCCTAGGGGACAAACACACAAGTAGGTCATTGTCTGATGTCCCCTAAAAGAGAAATTTTCAACCATTGAAGAAGGAAGGAAGAGCCTAGCCATTGCTACACTCTTATTTCTTCTTCCCCTGTGCTAGTCGTACCTTTAGAAGTCAAGAAGGAGGAGACATCCCAGGCCTAGGTTATCTACACCTAGGGCCATCCTGCTTCTAGGGTTTGTTGATAGGGCCTTACCTTAGCAACACTCTCCCTCACCTCACTCTCGTGTCTTGATTTATCTTTTATGATAGCCGTTTTCCAAGTTAAACCTAAGGAAGGAGGAAAGAACACGAGGCCTTTCTTAAGAAACACCAGAGTGAGCCTCTTTCCCCTACGATTTTGTTTTTGGGGCCCTGCCATTGCAGCACTTCAGAACCCTTTCCTCTTGTCCTTAGCCTTTTTTCCTTCAACTTTTGCATCCTCCCTTAATTTGACTTCATTTACCCTTAGGCACTGATCTTAGGTCTCCAATGTTGAAGTGATAGTGGTCAAACAAACTCTCAAACTCTTATAAATTGAAACCCTAACTAACTACTAACCCTAATAAGGTTTATGTCATCCTTGGTTATTCCATCTTGACACAACAAGTTTTCTTTATAGGAAATTAGATGGTGTTTTGAAGCATTTATTGAGTAAGGGATTGATTGGATACATTGTTTGCTACATCATCTCGATATTTATTGATGAATTGATATTGTTCCATTGCTATATTGATAAACATTGATCTCGTCAATAACTATTTTTGTAATTGCTAATATATTGATATCAGATAGTTATATGAAGTACTAACCCATTGAATCATAGCCTGCATGTATTGTTTTGTTGTTGCTTTGTTCCAAGCAGGTGTTCTCATTTGGGCCTACACTTCATTATCGGCTGTTTAGCCGAACTATCTGCTCTTGGTGGTAACCTGTGAAGAGGGAATTTTACTTTAACCTTTATACCTTAGCCTCTTCAAAACCCCAGGTTATCGGGGACTTCTCCCCTAGGCCTAACCTCCCTAAAGAGAAAGAACCTCCCCATTGTGGTGACATTGGGTGGGGTACGTTCCTGTTACGCCAGTTTGGCATCTATATTCTAGCCTTTTGACCTAGCTACAAACTGTGCAATAACACATCCAACTCTAAAGACTAAGGAAAGTTTCCACTCTTTCCTCATTATTGTTTCCATCGTCTGATCTTCTTCAAGGAGATATTCCATAATTCCTAAGTGTTAGAATTTGAACCTATTGGTGCATTTGTACTTTGACTTCCTTCCAAAATTCATTCCATCCACACAACAATCTCATACCAAGGAAAGGTCGCCCCTCACCTTGTTACATTATGAAGTCACCCCAAAACAAAGTCACTTGTGACAACTTAACTCCAGTTCCCACCTCATGGCATAGTAATCCAATATCTGCACCAAGAACTGTACATCCATACTGCCTTTGCCTCATTACTTTATCACCCAAACATGTTGTTACATCTACCTCTTTATTCCTTGGAATGGTTAGGCTTAACCCTCAACCATGTTGCTCAATATAAGAGAATCGCCCATACCCAAGTAATATCTTCATGTTGTGATCTTCTTGTCCTAACAATCCTCCAAACTAAGGAAATTCCTCAAATCACCTCCTTTCTTCAAGTCACCTATATGCATCTCAACATTTGTGATGAGTGTGGCCAATGTTCCTACACTCCTCAAACTTCCCAGTGAACTTTCCAAAGTTTTCCAAGTAGAATAAGTCACCTCAAAGAACTACGATGCCTTAAGTACATTCTCACCAGTACTTATTCCAACCTCAACCAATTATCCTATTATATATATGAGTCATTTCAAAACCATTTGCAAGTCACCAATATGTGTTCTACATCATCCAATGTCCCATAAAAAAGGCGAGCAAACACTACCCAAGTCATTTGGTCTGCCCATTCAGGATGACTGCCAACAATTCTTGGTCAACTTATCTCATGACTTCATTCATCTCCTAGAATGAAACTAACTTTCACCTACTACAAGCATACAAACTCTATAATTATCACCATGATTGTCAATTCATCGCTTGACCCAACGAATTTGGATAAGGAACCAAGCACTAGGGAGCCTCATCCATCCTATCAAACTCGACATGTATAGATTTCAGTGCCTACTTCACCGTAGTGACCTATCCAATGTACCTCATCAAAGAGTTAGACATATTCCTCAAGCCACCTACATGGTTGCATTAAAATCTTCCTAAGTCCACCATGGGACTTATCCAAGAAGGTTTCCCTAAGCTCTTCACACATTCTCCCAATCAAGGCATCCCACTTTCTACATGACTTATTTTAATCTACATCACTTGAGTCACCCTCAAGTCAGTTGGTTCTCACCATGGAAACAAAATACACTTGAACCACCAAGTCATTCGAATTCACTTCAAAGAACTCACTGCAACACTTAGGAAATGCAAGAACTCATAACCAACCATACCTTTCTCAACAACATCCTTCATTGCAACCATGTTCTAAGTTTTTTGTCTTGGATATTTTCTTTCCCAAAAATAAACTCTCTGCATGAATTCCCATCAATAATCATCCACAACCACACGAGCCTGCAAGACCTTTGTTGTGATACAAGGTTGATTCCATCCGTCCACTTCAAAAATATTTTTATGTCCCAAAATTTTAATGCAATCATCCGAAATCATCTACAATGTCCTTCCATCTTGACACCTTTACTACTTCCACTTCAAGGCACCATGGACCCACCTTCCTAATGTCAAGTAATATTGTAGCTAACTAATTGTTGTAACTCTATGATGTGTTACCTCATCTGAATTTTGTAATCAAACCACTCGGCCAACAACCCCATCTCAACTCAACTAATGTTTTTGGTGATACACAAAACAAATATGTCATGATATAAATATGCCCAAACAACTACCTACTACAAATCTCCTCCAGATCCCCTCAAGTCGTCCACCCAAGTGCTTCAATTTATTGCAACCCATAACTTCTCCCCTTCGTGATCACTTATGTGATCACCCTCTGTGCTCACTTCTTTGATCACTTCTGCATTTAGATATGCGACAAGTAGTGTGAAAAATCTTGCGTTCATCTACCTTTTCTAAGTTCTCAATTCACCCAACAAACTCTACGCTTGGTCTCTTCAAGGTGTGCACAATAGGTCCAACACTAAATTCCATCGCAAATTAAACCAACCTAGTATGTGCCTAGACCGTCAATGTGATCAAATATGTGACAAGTTCTATGATGAACTATGTGATGATTTCTACAATGAACTCTATGATGAGTTATGTGATCACCCACCCTATCTATTGGGTTGTTATATTCTTTGAAATGAAAGTCTAGTCAAGGTGGATTGACTGGAAGTGAAAGTCAAAGGTTGAAGTGGATCAACTGGGAAAATTCAAAGTCGAAGTAATCAACAAAAAGTCAAAGAGGTCAACCGACAAGTGGTTGGCAGACAGTCATGTGGAAACCCACTGAATACTAAATAAAGGTCAACTGGTAATCGACTGGTAATCCGACTATAACATAATCCCTAGATTTGTGGGATTTATAGACAATTATCTGCATGGACCTGTAACCATTTTTTAGTGCCTTTATTTATTGTTTTTCCTACTGTAAATCCTATAAATAAGGCGTGTTGTAATCGTGTTACGTTGATCAGTCGTGTATCATAATTGTAATTTGTTTAGCAGTAGGTTGTTGGTCATGTAGATGTAAGTCGAATTTTCGACAAGGTTGTTATTGTGAAAATCAAGAGGGTATGATGTCAATTGTGTCTTAGGTGTAGAACAAGGTTAGTCATGTAACATTTTATTCTGAAGGAATAAGACAACAAGAGAGCAAGATGCTCAAGGAATGTCGGTTTTCCTATTTTGGTTTCCAGGGTAAAATCTCTTTGTATTGTGTGTTTTCTTTATCATTTGTTTTCTAGCTTAAATGTATCTTCCTCTCTTCTATTAGGTTTAGCATGGAAGCATAATTTCCTAACATGTGGTATCAGAGCTTGGTTTAACAACCTTGGATATGATATAAACCCTAGGTCTAGTAAGAGACATAAGTTAGATATCTTTAAAGTTGTGCTTAAATAATGGCAAGTAGCTCTAGAATAGAGATCAAAATTTCAATGGCCAGAATTTTGAGCTTTGGAAGCTTAAAAATGAAGATCTTCTTATAAATCGAAAGAAAATGGGCAGTATTTTTTCCATGTACCATTCTAAAAGGTATGTCAAAGGAATAACTGGAGAAACTTGAGAGAAGGGCAAGGGGTACGATTCAACTATGTCTTGCAGATTCGGTGTTGTTGAATGTCTCAGGTGAAAACTCGACCAAGAAAATGTGGGACAAGTTGGGAAGCTTGTACCAATTGAAATCCCCGGTAAATTTGTTGTTCCTTAGAAAGAAACTGCATCTTTTGAGGATGAGTGAGGATAGCTCGGTAACTAAGAATTTAAATTCATTTAATACCAAAACAATAAAGCTATCTTCTGTGGATATTAAAATCACTGAGGAGAGACTGAGGAGAAATGCATTAACCTATTATGTTCTTTGTTAGACTCTTGGGATACCTTAGTCATGGATTTAGGGATTAATTCAACCATATTAGTGCTAGAAGACGTGTTTGCATCTCTACTGTCAAAAGAAATGAGAAGGAATAACATGGAAGGATTGGCCAAATATTCTTTAATGGTGAGAGGTCGACCAATTGACAAAGATAAAGGAAAATTCTTCGGTAGAAAGTCTAATTCAAAGGGTATATCTAAATCCCGTGTTCAGGCGACGAGAAGATGCTAGAAATGCATTAATATCAAGAATTATAAAAGGGACTACAAGTCGAAGGAAATGGAATTCAGTACAAGATCCAATGAGAAGCAAAAGACTAAAGAGAAAGACTACTCCAAACAAAGGAGGCAATGTGTATCTGGCATCAACCAGTACAAAGTCAGATCAAGATTTTTATTTGATTGACTCGGGAGCATCTTATCATATGACACCACATTGAGAATGGTTCTGGAATATGAATTATATGGAGGAGATGTGTTCTTAGGGGGTTAACTGACAACCAAAATTATCGGATGGGGAAGAACCCAAATGATACTACATCATGGGAGGAGTAGAACCCTTCCATGTGTGCTACATATTACAAGTTTGGAAAGAAACCTGATATATGTCAGTAAGATGAGTGATGCAGGAGTGCACACACTATTTTAGAATGATATGTGAAAAATGGTCAGAGGTGTGATGGTATTAATGAAAGGAGTGCAGATTGGAACCCTACATAAGTTATTAAGGAATGTGGACTCAACTAGATGCAACAACATTCATGTTCCTGAAGTCAAATCAACTCGACTCAACTCGGGCTGAGTCGATTCAAACCAACTTGACAAGTCTTCGTCAAGTCAAACCAACCATGTTATGGCAGGAAAGGATGGGAGACACTAGAGAAAAGGGACTTTGACTTATGCGAAATAAATGTATGGTCGAATATTTTCCCGAATGTAATTTAGAAGTTGATTTTTGTGAACATTGTATATATGGAAAACAAAGTGAGGTGAGGTTCGCATATGGAGCGACAAGGGAAAATGGGATTCTAGAATTGGTTCATAGTGATGTGTTTGCCCCTACTTCAATGCCTTCACTTGGTGGATCCTTGTATTATGCCTCATTCATAGATGAATTTTCCAGGAAGACATGGATATATTTCCTGAGGAAGAAATCAGAGGTTTTCGAGAAATTCAAAGAGTTTAAGTCTCTTGTAGAAACCCATACAAATAAGAAGATCAAGGTGATGATAATTGACAATGGTGGTGAATTATATGGAAAAGATTTTGAGCAATTTTTCAAGCAGTGTAGCATAACACACCAAAACACCACACCATATACCCCACAACAAAATGGATTTTTTGAAAGAATGAACATAACATTGATGAATAAGTAAAGGAGCATGCTTAGTGATGTTGAGCTCACATAATATTTCTAGGCAGAGGTAGTTGACACTACAAAATATTTGGTGAATATGTCTCCTTCATCGGCACTAGCCGATATGACTCCACATGAAGTATGGTTTGGTAAGAAGCATTTGCTTTCACATCCCATAGTATTCGTATGTGATGCATCTGTACATGTTCCCAAGGACAACATGAGAAATTTGGACAAGAAGGAAGTCAAGTGTATTTTCATTAGATACAAATAAGGAATGAAAGGATATAAGCTCTAGGATCCTACATCAAGAAGAACAATGTACATTTGATATGTGGTCTTTAGAGAAGTTGGAAGGAAGCATGATTATGAAGTCGTTCAAATAGAGATTAATACAGAGAAGGTGAGGTTTGAACTGAGGAACAAAGAAGAAGATGATTAAGATGAGTCAATTGAGTCAGATGAAGAGGTGGAACAACCGACACGGTTGTAAAAAGTTCTGAATGAGTAAGAAAACCAGTCGAAAGGTATAGTCAAATTTAATTCCATTCCTCTTGTGTGTTAACTTCCACTGATGATGAGCCCAAGTCAGTCATAGAGGAAATTGACTCGACAGAGGGTAGACTCTGGAAGGACTCCATGGTCGAAGATATGGAATCCTTGCATAAGAATGAGGCATGGGATTTAGTCAAATTAACTAGTGGAAGAAATCTTGTCGGCTGCAAGTGGATATTCAAGAAGAATATGAGCATAGTAGGCCAAGTCGAGAAATTCAAAGCTTGACTAGTAGTGAAAGGATATTCCCAATTCGAAGGAATCAAATTTGGTGAAATTTTTTCCCCTGTTGAAAAATTAACCTCTATTAGAGTACTAATGTCTTTGGCTGCAACATTTTATCTAGAAATAGAATAGATGGACGTGAAGACAACGTTCCTACATGGGGACCTAGAAGAAGAAATCTACATGAAACAACCTGAAGGATGTAGTATACCTAGGGAGGTAATATGGGGTACCTAGAGAGGTATTGAATGGGAATGTGGTTATGTATATTCAATGTAAGGTGGACTAGGTCCACTATATTATTAAATAAGACCCATTATAGTAGTTAGATATAATAAATCTGATAAGGCTCTCTAGAAGGTTCCTAGGATATAGAGACAGTTATATAAAGAAGTGTAAGCAATGTATTGAAGCATAGTGAAGAATAGTGTAAATGTATCAAGCATTTCTTGAGGAGTGTTATCCTTCCTTAAAGATTAATATATGTTGTTACCCTACCTCAAGGGTTTTCTATATTTATTCTGTTCAATATTTTGGTGAATGGTTTGATTTATTCTACTTGATATTGTGGGTTATTTATGAAGTATAATTGCATATATATTGAGGTACTTAACAATTGGTATCATATTACTTTCCTTGGCCAAAGAAGGGAAGAAAAAAATGAGTCAATTTTGCAAATTGTTTTTTCTTAAAGGGGGAAGCGCACTTTAGGTCCAAATATGAAAAACATTTAGCATAATTTTGCAAAAACAATTGGATATTTGAATTCATCTTGGAAAAATACCCAATTTCAAAAAACATATCGGTCGAAATGGAGTCCGAAAAGTGAAGTTATCAGCATTTTAAATTTGACATTTTTTCAAGGTTTTTCCATAAAAAACCACGATATTTGCACAGTAAGTTATAGTTCTATTTTTGGGATTTTCATAGGAAAATGTATTTTAAAGGAAATTATGATGGCCCTAGTATTGAAGAATTCATAAAACATGGGAATTTATTCAATAAAGAGCATTGGAAAGTGATGATAAATTTGAGTTTACAAGCTGATGCATCCATTTGGTGGAATTCGCTTAACTATAACAAAATGATGGCACTCTCCGATAAAGAATTTGAAAAAGTCTTTTTAGAAAAATGATCTCATACCAAGAGTAAAGAAAGAAGAAATGGTTTATTTTCATGTGGAAATTATATATTGCAGGTTCATGGATGTATTCATAAAGAAAATATCATTGTTTCTATTAACCCTAGTTTCCTGCATAACTTTATCAATGTTTAGTTGGTTAATAGATTGCAAGTTCTTGCAAAGAATGTTCAAAGGACACAGGTTGAGGGTGAAAATGTTCAAATGTTTAAATATTTGAAGATCGCCATGGACAAATATGTGTTGGATTCAAATTTTTATGCTATGAATATGGATGAAGTGGAAATTGTTTTGGGATATCCTTGGATAGAATCAGTGGGTACCATTAATATTAATGTGCAAAAGAAATTTTTTAAGTTGTGGTACACAAAGAAGAAAATCACCTTGCAGGACGTGTCTCTTAGTAAGAAATATGGGCCCATGGTGTCTAGCAAAGAAGTTATTGTAGAGTCTTAAGTTGAATCAAAGGAAAATTATATTGAAGGAGATGAAGCAAAGCCACAAGAAGGACACAATAATGAAGCCAAGGAGGTAATTGATTCAACGGAATAATGTGTTACAGATTTGAAGAAAAAAGAACAGATTCCTACAGTTGTTGTATATTTCCATCCACATCATATAGAGAAACAACATTCAACAAGGCAAGGGTGTGAGCTTCAACACATTTATGCACCAGCAAGGCACCAGAAAGGAAACCGAACAAGAGGTGCATGGAGGACTATCGACACTGCAGGAAGATATTTGGCTAGAGAAAAAATCCCATGGAAACACAGGCACGATGCAGATCAATATCAAGGTGGAAAGGCAGCAAATGGACATCATGTTTGTATTCCATTAGGATGGATAGATGGTCATACTTGGTACCAGTTGGATATATTTCTTAGTCGACCATATTGTATGGTTTATTCTTGTGTTTCGAGGATGAAACATGTGAAGTGGGATGGAATGTATTATACCTAGGGAGGTAATATGGGGTACCTAGAGAGGTACTGAATGGGAATGTGGTTATGCATATTCAATTTAAGGTGGACTAGTTCCACTATATTATTAAATAAGACCCATTATGGTAGTTAGATATAATAAATGTGAGAAGTCTCTCTAGAAGGTTCCTAGGAGATAGAGAGAGGTATATAAAGAAGTGTAAACAATGTATTGAAGCATAGTAAATAATATTGTCAATGTATCAAGTGTTACTTGAGGAGTTTTATCCTTCATTAAGGATTAATATATGGTGTTACCCTACCTCAAGGGTTTTCTCTATTTCTTGTGCTCAATATTTTGGTGAATGGTTTGATTTATTCTAGTTGATATTGTGGGTTATTTTTGAAGTATATTTGCAGGGAAAGAAATATTTGGTGTGTAAATTGAAAAGATCCCTTTATGGTCTAAAGCAGTCACCAAGGATGTGGTATCAAAATTTCAACACATACATCCTTAGTTTATGATTTGTGAGAAGAAAATATGATCATTTCATATATTCCAAGGAAGAAGATAGGTGTTTCATATATGTAGCATTGTATGTTGATGACATGATGTTGGTTTAGCCTCTTACTTACTCTTCTATTTTGTCTAATTTTGTATTGACCCAGGGTTCATGTATGTTTGGGGTTCCAACAAAGCCTCTAAAACTATCAGCCCCCCTGGTAAACCAGAAGGCAACGCAGTGGACAAAGTGCCCTGCACTGTCTCACCTGAGATAGCTTTAATGGGTGGTTGTAAGACTCATGTGTTTACAACCTAGGATTGAGTGTGAGATATGAGAATTATATCTTCAGTTGTTATTCTAACTCATAAACACAATATATTGTCATTGACGAATAAGAAGGAAATATAACAACTCATTCATTAAGCATAAAAATAACAACTGAAGACAATAAAGAGATGCATGCAATCATCACATAAAAAAGATGTTACCGTGGTTCACCCCCTCCTGGGCTACGTCCACAAATATTTGTCTCTCATCTCTTTTATTATAGTATTTTTGCATCTACAACGTTGCGCACTTTACAATCCTTCACAGTTGGGTAAGATCTATATGAGACAGACTAGATCGCACCAGGCTCCCCAGCCTATGATCTAACCCTCAAGATATACCATCCTCCGTCCTCTCTAGTTCGACAACTTATACAAAATAGATCATACAACAAAATATCACATAACGGTTCGCTACAATAGATATTTCTACAATAACAACTTATCTCTATCGTATTTTGACCCTTACAAAACAACATGAACCCTCTATGATACCTAAGTATCTATATTTTACATTTTATGGCTCTTCATCCTTTACAACGCATTACCAAAACCCTAACCCTACCATTGTTAGGTCTTCCTTTTATGTTTGCATGCTGATCATCCTTCCCGCTGTCGCTTGTTAAGAACCAAACATCAATATAGCATATAAAAACCTCTAGAAAAGTACTCAACGCCTTGAAAAAGAGATAATATCAGATAATAAGC
>SNQJ01S0184526.1:337-10578 GCA_010110895.2 Picea sitchensis
CACTATTTGTTGTCGTAACGAAGGGGTCGTTACATATGGTATCAGAGCAAGTTCAACCCCGCGACTTGGGATCATTACGCCTTCCACTGTATTAATCACTTGATAAGTAACTTATCGCTAGCTAAACTTGAAATTTTTCCACGCAGATAATTATGGTTATAGGAAGTCGTGGAGGTAGATGATGTGGTATTATGGGCAGAGGCGTGATGCCTCAAGTAGGATCTACGCCAAAGTGATCTAGCCTCCAAGGAGAAGAAAAATTCATTGGACAGGAGCATATTGTTTTGGGGGATGTGGTTGGGTTGATGAGGTCCTTCTAGAGGATGTCAGAGGCCATGATTAAACGGCTAGATAGAGATGAATCCAAGGTGCCTGCACCCTCTGAGGTTCCACAACATGCTCCAGCTAGAAGTGGTATCATTCACAGAGAACTCGAGAAGGTTAAGTTTCCCAAGTTCATGGGTGTCATGGACGGCTCAGTCATCAAGGCTTGGTTGGAGAACATGGAAACATGCTTTTCACTTCGCGACTACACCTCCAACATGAAGGTTCACATGGTGGTCTTTCAGCTGAAGGGGAGAACTCTTCTATGGTGGAAGACGCTCATAACACAACTGAACATGGTCATCGAAGACGTGTCATGGGAATTGTTCGAGGAGCGGTTCCAGGAGAGGTATTTATCAGACGAATTCATTGAGAACCATCTCAATGAGTTCAACGCATTACGACAGGGTGGTCGTATGGTGTCAGAGTATGAGGCTCGATTCATGGAGTTTCTTACGTATGCTCCACATCTGAGCAAAGAGAAGTTGAAGGTAAAAAAAATTGTGTTTGGCCTTAACTTCAACATTTGTATGAAGTTAAGGATCCTAATGCCATAGGCATTGCATGACTTAGTCTAGAAGGCCCTCATAGAAAAGGAAGAGATGACCAGCAGGGGTCAAGGCAAGACTCCTGGAAGACCGACTAGACAGACAACAACGAAAGTTGTGCAACAGCATCAGACACCAGCGAAACATACATCAGGGTATCAAGATGAATTGAGAGGATCCATGTTCACGACGACCGACTCCTTAGTAGAGGACTCCCTACAAAGGACCACAACATCAGCAGCAACGTCACCCGCAGTAGCAATAGTTTAGGCGTGTTCCGCAGAATAGACCAGGGTTTCAGGCTAGTAGGCCAATATCTTCTACTTCGGGGACCAGGAGTACTGAATCGAAGACTAGATTTTGGACATGTGGAGAGCCACATTACCAGCAAGACTGTCTGGTTGAGAGGGCTAGATCAGTCGTGTCATCCAGACACACTACAGTTGGAAATTTTGGTAAGGCCCACTGGATTCATGCAGTGGTGAATAACCGCCAGGAAGAGCACCAGTCCATTATGCTTGTTGGCCCTTGACAAAGTTTTGGATATCCTTGTTCATGTTTTACCTCTTTTGGGACTTCGATAGGTTGGTCGAAGGCGGAGCGTAAGTCGAAGAAAAGATCGCAGGATATTGGCCCCTTTTTAGGGTAGTTTTGGGATTAGGGTTTATGTAACAGGTATGGGATGTCGGCCCATGGATTTACCCATGTTTAGGCCCACTTTGTAATGTATAAATAGAAAGCTAGGCGATGTAAGTAGGCGGTGCTAAGGGAAAGTGAAGGCTAATGTGCTAAGTGTGAATAGTTTTGGATGCTTCGTGCATGCTATGTGTTAAGAAAATGTAGAGCTAAGTGAAAGTGATTGTAAGAAGGTTATGTATAGACAGTAAGAATGCTTTGTGCTTAAACCTAGCTCAGGGAAGGAGGATCTGGTGAGGTGCACGCAGATCTCTTGTCCTATGCAGAGTGGGTTCTGAGGCTTTGTGCATGTGAGGAGATTGACAAAATATAATAAAGAAGATGAAGAGTTGGTGGGCGTAGCCCCACACTGGGGCGAACCACGTATATCCTGTGTTATGGTTGCTTTGTGCATTATGTTTTATGTTAGTGATGTGATTTATGCTTAGTGTTGATATCTTTATGTATGATGCATCTGATATAATATCTTAGTTCTTGGTAAGGTGAATGAATGTTAGATCGGATCTATTTATCCATGCTAAGTGCTTGAATGTGTTAGATCTTGTTGAATACTTCGTTGTTCTTTAATTAGGGTTTGGATATGCGATGTGAATAAGGGTTAAATGATGAGGAATGTTAACTTCTAATTGCTTGTTAGAATGGTGTAATCACATATCTGTGTCCCAGCTAGGTTGCAGACATTTGAGTCCTGCAACCACCCCTACCTCTACCTTGAGTGAGACTTCATATTCTTCGTAGGTGTTGTCGAAAGGGTCGGTAGTTAGGGTTTTGTTGGTTCTTTATTGAAGCGTTGAACCATGGGTCTGCCCCTATGCCAACAAATGGTTTTGTTGCCAGGACCTGAAACTGTGATTGCTGGGAACTGAAGAAAAGAAAGCTTTGTGCGTAGATTTGTTGCTTTAGTGCATAGCATTGACTTGTGAAGCTTTGTGCTGAGAAGAGAAGTTCGATCTGAAGAAAAGAGATAATACCTTGAATCTTTGTGCTCTGAGAAAGGTAATATAAGTGAAAAAAATTTGTTTCGAAAGAATGGATCTAGGTATGTTTGATAAATTTTGTCCTAATCTGAAAACTAGGGCACAGTTAGAAGAAAGAAGATTTGATATGAATATATCTGATAGAAATAATGAAAGTTATGTTATTCCTATGCATAGAAAGAATGTTTGTACTAACAAATGGATGCAGGATCCCAGAAAGAATTTTTTCCAGGTTAGTTACTGTGATCCCAATGCATAGTACAGGAAAGGTTGGGGATCATTTTAGAGAAAGAGAGGATTAACCCTTTGTTACAATTGTAGAAGACAGAGATATCTTGCTAAGGAATGCCCTGGTAGAAGACCTAGTTGTCTTTGTTGTAAAGATATGGACCATGAAGTTTTCGATTCCCCTATAATGATTGCTAAAGTTGAAAAGATGAATATGAAACAAGAAAACTATGAGACAAGCCAAGAAACTAAGGATATGATAGAACCCCAGAAAGAATCAGAGACTGTATAACTACAAATGAAAGAAACCTTGAATGACCATAGAAATATCAACTTATCAGAGGTCTTGAAAGAGAAAGAGTACATAGAAACAAGAATATGAGACTTCAACATAGACTGTGTCCTGGATGAGGAAACACAGGTGAATATCATGACAGAAGGAACTTGGGAAATTTTGGGAAAGCATGTTATGGTTCCTTCATTAGGAGGAATAAGATTATTTAGAGGAAAGTTGATAACCCTATCTGGAAGACTTACCCAAACATCTATGCGTGCTCATGGCACTTAGACAGAAGAAGAATTTGAGATCGTTAAGTTTGTTGAGAATAGCGCCCCATTTGCTATCTTGCTAGGAAAAACCTAGATTGAGAAAGATCATATACGAAGGAAACAAGAAGAGGGGGATCTAGAACAGAAAAAGAAACAACTAAGAGATTCCATGGCTAGGAGAATAGCGCACTTACTAGAAGAACAAGAGAACCAGTCGAAGCTACTAAAGACCAAAGATATGGATGTCGAAGTTGAAAGGACACAGGAAGACTGGAGACACCTGTCTATACAAGAGAGTAGAGCACCTACCCCAGACAGAGAAGAAGTATTACCCTTGAATCCTATGAAAGACCCTCCACAGTGCGAAGTTATCATGCCAAGAGGAGATAAGAATGATAATGGAACAAGGAAACCAGTAGTTCAGATCACAAGAAAGAAGGCTAGAAAGCTGAGTAAGAGGAGGGAAAAGTTAGAAAAATTGCAAGAAGCTCCAGAAAGAACTTCGTAGAAGGAAGGTTTCCAGAATTTAAACTTCGTCGGAATATCAGTACAACATAGATTGGCACTTCGCCATGACAAATCAATATGACCATTGGAGGCATTGTGACCATTCGATCGATGCTCTCGAATGGTTAGGAAAGCAGTTATGGCCTGAAAGTTCACCATTGGACCGTTGGGACCGCACCATAACGGATGGAATTGCATTGAATAAGGATTTGTGACCCATTGAAAGAAACGGTTACGGTGTTATCTATTTATCCCATCGAGCATTTCACCAAGAACACTTTTTCCAATTGTGATTATCCGAGTACACAGAGAACTAGTTGATTTCATGCAGTGATCATTGAGACCTCGCCATCCATTCTGTTACAGTGGGTATTGTTCACCGACATGATATATCAGATCTTGATTGTGCATGTCAGATGAAATTAGCACTGCATAAAAATTCTTCTAAGAGATTCTAATAAACCTAATGGCAGAGAAGGTGATGTCCACAGGCATCCAAGCCTCATCGACGCGAGGAGTGCAAACCTCCCCGTCGACTGCTCGCGGATCTGGACCATCCCGAGCTACAACCAAGAAAATAACCAAGCATCGTGATGACTTGGCGAATGTGAAGTTAATTCCATCCATCCTACCCAACTACATTCCACCCTTGGCCGATGTGGTGAGTCATGACAGTGTCCCAAGGGACTTCGACTACACAATCATCACTACGTACCTTCTGAAGCTAATACAAGAAGTCAGACCGCAGTTGGAGAGGATTCCAACCTTGAAGATCAGTGACTATAACCTACGAGACTGCAAGAGCTATGGCATGATCGCACCTCACAAATATTTGACCAAGATGAAGGGGAAGAAATCAAAGATCATCCCCCAACCATGGACTATGGACATCGTGAGGTCCACTATCTTGAGCGTGATGAAGATACCACATTTTGGAAGGCACCAGGAGGTTAACACATGTGTTAAGATCCTTTTGTCGTGCTTCCATGGCAGGTATCTATGGTTAGACAAAAGCATCACCATCGATTCGGCGTTGATCCATAGGATCACCAGATTGAGCATGAAAGGACCAGAACCGCAAGACTTTTATCCAGGGAAGGATGCAGACCGCGCCCTGGCATAGAAGAAAAAAGACACCTATGACGATGTAGATAAATGGATGCAAGGCTACAAGGTAGCCTCCATTTAGAATGGCGTAGTGCGCCTTGCTTGCCAGTTGATTTCTGGTAAGCTAGTAAGAAAGAACAGACCCATGCAAGTCACAGGGTTTGTTGTTGACCTCATAGGAAAATGCGTCGAAGGACTACAGATGAATTGGTCCAGTTACTTAGTCAATCAGTTAGAACTGGATTGTCGCAAAGCTCAAGATCAGGGCTATGAGTTCCATTTTAGTTGGATGTTTATCCTCATCATGTTTATTGCTTGGGAGATGCCAGAAGGTGCGACCTTCCCTGACATTGATTCATTCAAGCCACTAGCTGCGAAGTTCACCTCGCTCTGGTATTCGAGAGATATGGGGAAACAATGGCAGTCAAATGCAGTATTTCATACCTACTACCTGCAGCTGAAGAGAGCTATTGAGTATTTCCCTTGTATGACGTCGAATACCCTGGACAGGTTCAGACTCCTTATGAAGTTCTGTGCAGATAGGCATTTTATTTATATTACTACGTGCGCATACGAAAGTAAAGAAGAGCTTTAGTCCTACTACAAGCTCAAAGAGGAGGACCTGGAAGAAATCACTAAGGAATGGCCTGCAGAGTTCCTTATACCAGTCGACCAGACAGCACTATCTGATCCTAACCTCATTAGAAGTCCGGTGATTACTCGCGAAGAGTATGATGCACCTAGCAGTAACAGGAAGAAAAAGAAGGAAGATGTACAGGAAATACATAGCACATCAGAAGAGACTACATCAGATTCACCTAGTGGAGGAGGAGACGATGAAGTGGACAAAGAATAAAAATAAGTGGAAGAAAACAAGCAGAATCAAGGCAAAGTAACACCGCCTAGGAACCCCCTTGAAGAGGCAGAGACATCCAAGAAACAAAAGGTTTTCCCAATGAAACCTACATCACGAAAGAAGTCCAAAGCAAGTAAGTCGAAGCTGCAAACTGTACTCACGGTCGATGACTTCGACTTCATTATCACAGTTGTATCATATGCCTCGGAAGATATTTTGCAGAGAACTAAAGCCAAATAAGAATCCATGTATGATAGAATTGAGACAGATCTGAGAGGAGTACAACAAGCCCTTCACACCAGTCATGTAGTGTCCACTACGCCCCCGCCACCAAAAGAACCAAAGTTGTGAGATGAGCCTGCCCAATTCCACAGAATAGCTGACGCAACTGAAGCTCACCTTCATCGAGTGCAGGAAGAAAAAGAACAGGCCACAGTGGCCCTAATGCAAGCACAAGAGTAAATCATAGAGCAACGTAGAGTTACGCAGCAGGAGAAGGACGACCTTCAAACCAAGTTCGAATAAAATAAAGTGCAAATCCAGCAAGAGAAAGAACAGTTTCTTGTGGAGCAGCTCAGAGTTAAAGAAGCAGTTAATAGAGCACTTCTCTCTATGACAGGCTTGGAGCATATGGAAGAAGACCCGATAGTGAATCAAGTCGTGAAGCTTGCGGAATCCATTCAACAGCTTCAACAGAGAATCACGGAACTAGAGCTACAAACAGTGCCAAGCACTCTGTGGGAAGTGCGAGACCAGGGAGAAGCAATTGTCTGAAGCGCAGTTGAAAGGATCAAAGAATTAGTCATGGAATGTAAACAACTAATCACTCACAGTGCGTAGACTTATGAGCGCCTTACCGAGGACCCTGAACTGAAGACACTGGAGTTGTAGCTCCAGGAAGCAAAGGAGCAAGTAGTAGCAGTACAAGCGCAGTTGAAACTCTTGTCAGCAGTTGAGAGGATGAAAATATCCCAAGAACAGTGCACGGCTTAGCAACAGGTCCATGCCATACAAAGAAAAGTCATGGAAGTGACTCAGAAGCTCTAGCCAGTCCAGGATGAATCTTGCCTACTTTTTGAGGAGATTGAAGGCCAAGGAGCAGAGCTAGAACAAGTAGTCACTTCAGTAGAACAATTCTTATAAGGACCTGTGAATGAGGCCGTTATTCAAGAGTTCATCGTGCAGGAGGCCTTGGAGCAGCAATAGGTTGAAGCAGCTTGAGCCAAGCTCGAGGCTTTTGAGGCAGAGTTACCCAGTCCAGACTAACTCAGGACGAGTCACAGGTGATTCTTTGGGACATGTTGGCCCTTGACCAACTTTTGGATATCCTTGGTCATTTTTGACCTCTTTTGGGGCTTCGACGGGCTGGTTGAAGGCAGAGCACAAGTCGAAGCAGAGATCGCGGGATATCAGCCCCTTTTTAGGGTATTTTTGGGACTAGGGTTTATGTAACGTGTATGGGATGTCGCCCATGGATTTACCCATGTTAAAGCCCACTTTGTAATGTATAAATAGAAATCTAGGCGATGTAAGTAGGTAGTGCTAAGGGCGAGTGAAGGCCAATGTGTTAAGTGTGAATAGTTGTGGATGCTTCGTGCATGCTATGTGTTAAGAACTTGCAGAGCTAAGTGCAAGTGATTGTAAGAAGCTTGTGTATAGACAGTAAGAAGGCTTTGTGCTTAAATCTAGCTTGGGGAAGGAGGATCTGGCGAGGTGCATGCAGATCTCATGTCCTATGCGGAGTGGGTTCTGAGGCTTTGTGCATGGAAGGAGATTGACAGAAGATAATAAAGAAAATGAAGAGTTGGTGGATGTAGCCCCACACTGGGGTGAACCACGTATATCCTATGTTATGGTTTCTTTGTGCATTATATTGTATGTTAGTGATGTGATTTATGTTTAGTGTTGATATATTTATGTATGATGCATCTGGTATAATAGCTTAGTGCTTGGTAAGGTGAATGAATGTTAGATATGATCTATCTATCCATGCTAAGTGCTTGAATGTGTTAGATCTTGTTGAATACTGTGTTGCTCTAATTAGGGTTTGCATATACGATGTGAATACGGGTTAAATATTGATGAATGCTAACTGCTAAGTGCTTGTTAGAGTGGTGTAATCATAGATTTGTGTCCCAGATAGGTTGCAGACATTTGAGTCCTGCAACGACCCCTGCCTCTACCCCGGGTGAGACTTCATTTGCTTCGCAAGTGTTGTCGAAAGGGCAGGTAGTTAGGGTTTTGTTGGTGTGTTGTTGAAGCTTTGAACCCTGGGTCTGCCCCTGTGCCAACAGTGCTCGAGACAACAGGTACCACCGCTAACCAAACTTTTAGTATTTTGATAGATCTCAATGCTACAGAGAGCTTTATTTCTAGTGAAATGTTGAAAAGAATTAAGGTGAAGGAAGTCGAGCAGGACGAGTTTATGTACATGGAAATGGCTTCGAGTGCCAAATAGAAGGTTGGAGGAAGGGTTTCAAACTATCGCATTAACTTGGGAGATTTTATAATGAAGTTCGACCTCTACGTCATGATCTTAGGATCTTACGACGTCATGATCAGTATGGAATGGTTAGAATCACATGATGCGATACTCAATTGTAAGACGAAGAGATTGAGTTTGACTGATGATGAGGGACAGAGAAGAGTGACAGTAGGAAGAAACCAGGGAGTGTCCTTGAGGTTCATTTCTTCCCTACAGCTGCAGAAGAGCATGCGCAAAGGATGCAAGTTATATGAAATCTTAGAGCTAAATGACAAGGCCAAAGCAGAAGGGTTAGAAAAACTTCTGGTAGTACGATAATTTGCTGACGTGTTCCCAGAAGAGTTATCGATTTTTTCACACGAAAGAGAATTGGAGTTTACAATTGACCTGAAGCCTGGAACTGAACCGATAGCAAGAACGCCTTATGGGATGTTGACACTTGAGTTACAGGAGTTGAAAATGCAATTGAAGGATTTGTTGGACCTAGGACTTATACGTCCAAGTGTGTCACCTTAGGGTGCGCCTGTTATTTTCATAAGAAAAAGGATGGGTCGTGGAGACTCTGTATTGACTACCATCAATTGAACAAGGCAACGATCAAGAACCATTATTTGTTGCCAAGAATAGATGATTTGTTTGACCAAATGAAAGGTGTGGTTGTGTTTTCAAAGATCAAATTGAGATTAGGATATCAACAGCTACGGATCAAACAGGAATAAATTCCTAAGACTGCATTCAAGACAAAGTTCAGACATTACGAGTTTACCGTTTTACCATTTGAACCGACAAACGCCCCGGGGATATTCATGAGCTTGATGAATGGGGTGGTCCATGAATACGAAAAATTTTGTTCAAGTATTCATTGATGACATATTGATATATTCTCGGACGACGGAAGAACATGACGAACATGTGCGCTTCGTACTAGAGTGTTTACGAGAAAACAAATTATAGAGGAAACTATCGAAATGCTCTTTTTATCAATCGAGGATTCATTACTTAGGGAATGTTATCTCTGGTGAAGGAATCATTGTGGATCTAGCAAAGGTAGAGGTTATTATGGAATGGCTTGTGCTGACGAACGTACCAGAAGTACGTAGCTTTATGGGTTTAGCAAGCTATTACCGATGGTTCTTTGAAGGTTTTTCGAAGATAGCAAATCCGATCACGGAATTGCAGAAGAAAAACAAGAATTTTGTATGGACCAAGAAGTGCGCTAAAGAATTTCAAAGGCTCAAGGGGTTGTTGACGACAACACCGATACTAAAAGTCTCTGACATGGACCAGGAATTCTTGGTATGCACAGATGCATCCAAGGAAGGTTTAGACGGAGTATTGATGCAAGACGGTCGATCGATTGCTTACATCTTAAGGAAATTAAGAAATCATGAGGAAAACTACGCGACGCATGATTTGGAGTTATTGGCCATTGTGTATTCCCTAAGAGTGTGGAGACATTATCTGATTGGATGGAAGTTTGAACTAAAAACAGATCACTGTGGATTGCAGCACATATTTACGCAGAGTGACTTGAATGCGCAACAAAGGCGTTGGTCAAAATTGCTTAGTGAATACGATTGTGAGATTACTTACATAAAAGAAACAGTGAACAGAGTGGCAGATGCATTGAGTCAGAGACCACGCATATTTTTGGTGATACCTCTTCAGACGAATATTTGAGAAAAGATTCTAACTATACAGTTCGATGATCACTGGTATAAAGAGGTTAAGGAAAATGTCGAACAAGACACCATGTTGGTACCAAAGTTTGAAGGATATACATTGGACAACGACATATTGATGAGGTATAATAACCGGATTTACATACCGCCTAATGATGAATTGAGAAGTTTGATCTTAAGAGAAGCTCATAGAGCAGTGTACATGACTCATCCAGAAGTCATGAAGATGAGGGCAGACCTTAAGCCCTTATTCTTCTGGAAAGGAATGAAGGCAGACATAAT
>SNQJ01S0184527.1:18860-29219 GCA_010110895.2 Picea sitchensis
ATCAACAAACTATTTGACGAAATACCACAACCAGAAAAAGTTTTTAAAAGACACCAAAACCGTGATGATCCTTGCATAATGGCTTGGGATCATTACATTCGACTTAGATAACTTCGACTTATATTTCCTTTGACTCCGACTTTGATAACTTCGACTAGAATTATGTTCGACTTCGACTTGGATAACTTCGAATTGCACTACCTTTGACTTTGACTTAGATAACTTGACTTGCATTTTTTCCGACTTTGAATTGGATAACTTTGACTTTCATTTCCTTCGAGTTCGACTTGCATTTATTGACTCTTGGTCGAATCAAATTTACTCGAATTACTTTGTCTCAATTTGACTTGCATTTTGGCCATCTCATTTTTTCCCATTTTGACTCCTAGGTGGTCGACTCTATTTTATTTTTTGACTCGACTTTGGTTGAGTTATTTTTCCTCGAAACCAAGTTGCATTTTTGCTAACTCATTTCTCCCATTTCGACTTTTGGGTGGTGGACTCTATTTTATTTTTTGACTCGACGTGTGGCTTGAGTGGTTGAGAATATATCGTCATATAAAAAACCAAAGTTAAAGTTGTTTTAAATAGAGAATTCCATGTTGGTGAGACAGATAGGTTATAAGCCTCCTATTTACAGATCCAAAATATTGATCTTCAATGATCCAACAAATACAGTATGCCCAAAGTGACTGTAGAGGAACAATTATTGGATGGTTGAGGTTAACAGACAATGAAATCATAAATTTTATGGATCAACAATGGACAACGGAGATTGATTGTAGATCCTTGGATCAATATGGAAGTGTGCGACCAAAATAAGAAGAGTCAATCCATAACTTAGATCGACACATAAAGGATACAAATACAATTAAATATAATTAACACCTTAGGATCATGGTTTTTTCAAGGAACTGTTACAACAACAGTAAATAGTTTTTAGCCCCCAGATATTCCATTAATGATGAACAACTCACAAGGGATTTGAAATATTTTGAATTAAAGACAAAAATTTTAATGACAAAATGTTATCGTTATTATCAAATTAAATGAATACATGCATTGGTTCATACAAAGAGACATAATGGTTCAAATTCATACATGTTGGAATACTATATAAAAAAAGGTATAGTGGAAGAAGAGTGTCTTTGTGGTCTAGTCCAGAAGATAAAAAATAGAAGCAAATTCCAAGAAAGCATATGAAACCTAAAACATACATGTGACGTGAGGGTGGAAGGGAGGATTGGAGTCCTCTATAGATTGAAGCCTGAAACAAGCTTGTTGGTTCTTCCTCAAGTTGGTGCTTGAAAACAAAGAATTGGTGCTTCCTAGAGTTGGTGCTCTAAAATAGGGGATTGGTGTCTCCTTGATTTGGTGCTCAAAAGCAGAGATATTGGTGTCTCCTACACATTTTAACTTGTACTTTTTGTGATTGTTATATTTAATTTATGTTCTCAGTACATTCTTTTTGATCAATTGTTGTGATTAATAATTAATTATTATTAAAATTTGTTAAAAATAAGAAATATTGATTCACCCCCCCCAACACAGTATTGGCCAACATTTCAACAAGTATGACACACTAATTTCCCATTTGAACTATCTTTTATTAATATAATTCTTTCTTTTATTATAGGAAATAACTGTAATTTTTCTATTGAAATACATGGAGTCCTTTTATTACTAAAACTGACAATGTTCTTCTGATGTAGAGAAATGTTTCCACTAAGGAGTAGAAAAAGCCTTATGCTCCTAGAAAAAATGAATCTTAACATAACTATTAATCATTGAAAAAGTCATTAATTTATTCCAACTCATATCTGAAAATTCTACAGGAAATTAGTACAAAAGTGAATTCTTCCATCTATTCTCCTGGTTTTCAAGCAAAGCTCATGTTCAGATGTGTCAGGAATCCTGGTTTTCAGTGATCCGGATTTATGAACGGAACAAAATGAAACATAGATTTATAATATTAACACATATACACAATGAATAATAATAGTGATATAGTCAAACTTGACTTTGATTAAATAAGAAATATGTTGAAACTGTAAAATGTAGACGAAAATAAAATTACTAGAATGGTGGTAGATTATCTATGAGAAGAGATGTGATGGGTATGCTCATTCGCAAGAAGATGAGTACAATGAAGCTTTGAAATCCTTTTTACAATAAAAATGAATGCCAAAACCCTAGACATCCAAAAACAAGACACTAGGAGATGAAGCACCAGAATTCATGTGGGCCCCATAGGGGTAAGTTGGTACATCAAGTTCTCGTGGTTGTAAATTTTGCATATGATCTCCATTTTAGGCACACAATAGACCGTTGGAAAGTTATATTCGAGGAATACACATAATTCTATCAAAATCAAAATATATTTATAGTTATACTGTGGTGATCCCTAAAAATGTTGTTTAGGGCCTCAAAATGGCCTCAAAAGTTTAGGACCCAAAATCTAGGAAAAAGATGCCAAACTGAGAAAATGACAAGATGAGCTAGTTGGAATAGGTGGGTGGCCATCGATATCTTCCTGGATCAATCCTCCCCCATTATATTTCAATGGTATCCATTGCATTGACTTCCCCTATAAGATGAGGAAATTTATGTTGAATTTGACTCTGGGTGAGCCACTTGCCTTTGTGTAGGAGCTACTCTGCTTTGACAACCCGATAAATATGGAGCCTCTGCTGGTGAGTTCCCTTGACCTGTGTTTCCATGATATGCTCAGTGGATTCCTATTCCATGCAGTCAGGGTTGAGCTTTGTTGGTGTCAATTGTTCCTCTATCTTTGAGGTGTCCAATAATGGTGGGAAATATGGTCGAAAGAGGTCCACATTAAATACTATATGCAAGCCAAGGAAGGGGGGAATGTTGAGCTCAAAAAAATTATCACCCACAACCTTGGTGATGGTGTAAGGTACATATAGGATTGGAAGAAGCTTCCGATAGGGCCCCATAAGGTGTTCTTTCTGCAAGTGCAACCAAACATTATCTCCCACCTGAAACTTCTGTGGCACCCGATGTTGATCATAGTGTTGTTTGTACTTGTAATTGGACTTCTGCAAAATATCATGAACCTCTTGGAGGATGTGATGGATCTACTCAATGAAATTGGTATCTTTGTCGGCTTCATTTTGAGCATGGGAAGAGTCTTCTTGGGTGGCTGCAAGGGGTAGTTCAAAATCCATGAGACCCAATGGTTGAAATCCCAACCCCACTTGAAAGGGGTTGTGGCTAGTTGAGTTATGTAGTGCTCTATTGTAGTTGTGCTGAACATAGGGAATAATCTCATCCCATGTGCAGAGATGATTGGAATTGTACATGCACAGGATATGAATGATCATTTAGTTGACGACCTCAGTTTGACCATCTGTCTCGGGGTGGAAGGAAATGGATTTGGTGAGCTTGGTTTCCAATTGTGATCAGAGACTTGACTAGAATGTGTTGAGGAACTAGTTGTCCCAATATGTGATCCAAAAAGGATCTAGAGAAGGATAAGAAAAACTCGTAACTCGTAGAGGCAACTCAGGATGCTCATAATGGCCTCAATAGAAAGAGAAAGGGAAAAACTTCAGATTTCTCGAAACTCAGTGAAAATGAAATTATCGCGAAGAGCGCGTCACAATATTTCTAAAGACGCAAATGAATCATCAAACAGAGTTATGGATCGAAAGATATTCAGGGCCAAAGTTTGGTCAATCTAGCCCAGTTAGCAGGAGGATGATTTAACATCTGTACTACTGGCGTCAACATATGTACATATGAAGTTAGCATCCATACAACACATGTGGCAGGAGAAGGAGGTGACATATGTCAATACGACGTCATCATGGTGACGTGGAAACGCCAAAGGCTACCACGTGTCACCCATATTTGACACTTCTGGACCAATCCATGGACCAATAGGATTTTTCCATGTGGTAGTCCGTATAGTATGTACAGTGACATGGCATGGAAATTTGGAAGTGATGTGGCATCTGTATGATTATGTGGCATCTGTATGATGATGTGGTGCTAACATGGTAGGCTGATAGAGGAGTGGCCGAATGGGAGGCTGCCACATGGCCCAATCAGAGGGTTGCCACGTGGTAGTGGGAAAATGCCCAATGATAGCTCATATCTGAATTTTGAAAAAACAAAATTGGTGGTTTTGCCGAATCTGGTGGACCATGCTAAATCTGGCCACGTATTAGTCGTTAGAGTATTGGATAGAGACACCACCAAAGTGGGTGGAAAACAATTGTTTATATTTATATATATATACAACAAACCAAACCGAAAGTGGAAGGCTCGCAGGTTTGACCCCGGGACCTCCCTCTACTACGCCTTAACATTCACGCCCAAACCAACAAGCCAACGACCTGTGTTGTTAATAACACTTGAATAAATATTTTAAAAAGACCATCTGCTCATATCTCAGGGGGGAGGCGTGTGTGTGGTATGGCCAGGGCACATAATTCAAGGAAAGTACAGGAATGTATTGCAGGTTGTAGTGAAATGAAAATCGAGACAAATTTCTTCTTGAGCCTGGGAGTGCCAAAGTTAGATCGAGGCGTGGAGACAATCATTTTTGGGTAATTTGACTCCATGAATTCAATGGTGTTGTCTGGATTTTGATCTCAACATTATTTCTGCAGCTTGATTTCATAATGAGGTATACTTATGTATTTTTCCAAATCATTTTGTTGAGTTAATGAAAAATCTTACCCATTTGAAGGTAGGACCCGGAGAGGTAGTCCACTAGGGATGAACTCCGTTATCAAGTTTTTGTGTTCAGATATGATTCTTATGTCTCTTCATTATTGAGTTTTTCCTTCTTTAATGGTGCACTTTAATTTATGCACATTTAATGCAATTATTTATAAGTCACTTGATGAAAATATCCTAGATCAATATGAGATGATGGTTTGTGGCATCCCAAAATGTACCTATAGTCGTTCGAAGAAGAGCTTGGTAGTGGCATCTGCTGTGATGCTCTTCTTCCAGGGGACCATAATCGTCATTTTAGAAAAACGATCAACCATCACAAAAATATAATCATTTCACCGCTTGGTTGACAGAAGGCCCAACATGTTGTCCATCGAGATGGATTCCCAAGGCCTTTCAAGAGTAAGTAGAGGGGTGTACATTCCTTTTTTTTATTAATGGTCGGTTTGGAAATGGCGTAGGTGGTGTGGGACCTAATATACTTTCTCACATCCTCTCAAAGTTTTGACCAACAAAATTTTTGATGTAGCATTGCCACTGTATTTTCGATGTTGAAGTGTCCTCCCACCCGACTGTAGTGGGGTTCCGAAATAATCTTCACTCACTTTCTTTATGGAATGAAACAATGGCCCAGTTGGCACAAAATCCCATCCTAAAGATGGAAATCAATGACAGTTGTGTTTGCACCCAACATCTGGTAGGTGGAGAAGAAGTCAATATCTCTCTTATATATTTGGGGCCACCCAGAGGTCTCGTGGCTGCAGGAGTTTAGCACTGTGGTGAGTGCTACAACTGGAGGGAGGCTGAGGAAATAAATGACATAATTGGTGCTTCCTGTCTTATATTTTATGTTGATATGGAACTGTTGCAACTATGTGGACCACTTTTGATGGCGATCATTCTACAATTTTCCCTGTGTCTGCATGAACTGCAGTGGCTTATGATTGGCGTGGATGATTGTCTCCTTACTGAGAATGTAATTCCTCCATTGGTGACATGATTCCATAATGGAGTACATTTGTTTGTCATAAGTATGGTAATTATGGACAACATGGGATAATGTCTCACTATGATAGTCCACGGGGTGTCCGTGCTGAGTGAGAACTGCCCCCAAAATGTAGTATGAAGCATCTGTCTCGATTTCAAAGGTCTACTACAAGTCGAGTAATGATATAAATGGGGTTGAGAATAAGAGTTGCTTCAAATAATAGAGATGTTTTTGTTGCGACGAGACCCACATGGACTTTTCCTTACCACCACCACTTGTTTCTTGGCTGAGAGCCCATACAATATGGGAGAATCCCAACACGAACCTGTGATAGAAATTGGCAAGGCCTAAAAAGATCCAAATATTGATGAGCGTGGTTGGGGCTAGCCAGTCATGAGTGACCTCGATCTTGGAGCGATCAACATGCACCCCATGCTCATCAACAATGTATCCTAGGTATTGGACCCCATCCATATCGAAGGAGCATTTTTCCAAATTTAAGTATAGCTTGTGTTGTCGCAAAGTGTGAAGAACATGTTGAATATGCTGCAAGTGTTCCTTCCAAGTATTTTTGTAGATGAGGATGTCATATAGATACAACACCAAAAAATAATTGGTGAAAGGTTGCAGTATATCTTCCATCATCCTCATGAAAGTTGTTGGGGCATTCCTCAAACCAAAGGGCATGACCAACCATTCGAAAATACCTTCTTTGAACTTGAATGCAGTTTTCCATACATCTATCTACTCTATTGGGACCTGATGGTAGTTAGAATTCAGAGCAATCTTACTGAAGTGTTTTTCCCTGTTGAGTTGTTCAAGGATATTGTTGATTCAAGGAATCAAGTATTGGTTCTTGACAGTTATTTTATTTAGGGCCTGATAATCGATTCAGAGTAGCCATGTCTCATGTTTATTTTGCACAAACACGATTGGGATTCCACATGGTGATAAGTTGGGTCAAATGTGCACCTTTTGTAGAATTTCTTGGATTTTACACTTGATATCTGTGTTTTCTAACAAAGAGCGGTAATAGACTATCCTGTTAGGTAGTGGTGTGTAGAGGGTCAGATCGATTGAATTCTTGACTTGATAGTATAGAGGTACCCCAGTGGGCGAGGAGAATATATCTTTGTATTATTCCATGACCTTGTCCACTTGCTTCTGTCCTGTGAAGATATTATTCACGTAGACCATGGATGTGGTTGTTGTTGGATTACTGAGATGGGGGGTGAATTGATAATGAGAAATTATTCCACTTTTAACCACAGTATATATTCTTTATGTTTACCAATAATGTTCAATAATATATCATCAATGTATCATCTATGAATGCATCCAATAAATATATCATAAGCATCTAAAAATAAGAATCATCACATCAACATCACATCAATAAAAAAATACACCAGTATTTATGTTGAAACCCAAATGGGAGAAAACCACAGAATTATTTCTTATATATATAAAGAATTCATTCATAGGAAGCACCAAATTCCCAATTCTCCAGATATAACTGGAAGGAGGCTCCAACCCCCTATTCTCAAGCTCCAACCTGAAGGAAGATGCAAATCCCTGATTCTATGGCTCCAACCAGAAGGAGAATACAACCCCCTAGGTTCTTTGGCTCCAACCGGAAGGTGGCTATAACCACCTAGTTCTCAGGCTCCAACCTAAAGGAAGCTCCAACTCCCTAATTCTACGGATCCAACTCGAAGGATGCTATAACACCCTTTCCACGCCCCATCCTACCACCCTGAAATATAAATGTAGACCAATTGTCGCAAACTCTACCACTATAAAAAACTTTGTCACAACTCTATCACTGTCTTTTTCTCTATCACTACCACTGTTACTGTCACTGTCATTGCCACTATCACTGATACTGTCACTATCACTTCCACTATCACTGGTACTCAAACAAATCCTCTCACATGGATCGTATATCAAAGAAACCTCTCAAATATATGTCCAACAAATGCATGCCTCAACCAAGCATGATCCAACATCACCACATACCATTACAAGATATGTGTCTCAACCATGTACCAACCTGTACCATGCATCAACATGTACCACAACTTGTACCATCAAGTGCATGAACCATGTACCATAAAAATTGCATCAACTATGTACCAAAACAAGTGCATCAATCATATATAATAACAAATGCATCAATCATGTACCAAACATGTACCATACATCAACTTATACCATCAACGATGTACCAACCATGTACCTGTACCATATATCATACCATATTCCAACCATGCAAATCAACTGTGTACATCAACCATGCACATCAATACCTATACCTTATACGATACCATGTGCCAGCCATGAAATGTATCGCATATACCATATCAAGCATCAAACTTGTACTATACCATGTACCATAAGATATGTTGAACAAGTAATACCAAGAGTGTATCTCAACCAAGTACCATCACCACTAATAGATGTCTCCTATGCATGTACTACAATATTCCAAGTATATATCTCAATAATGTATCAATATCAATGGTAGAAAACTAACACAACAACCATACACCTTGTACCAATAAACCAAGAAGTGTACCAACAATGTATCTCACCCAAAATGTACCATATACCATGAAATGTGCATCAACCATATGCCAAGAATATGTGACAAATATTTACAAAGCATGTATATATATCAGCAACAAGTGCACCATACATATACCAAAATGTATCTCAAACAATGTGCACAATATCCAACATGCTCCTCAAACCATGTGCCTCAACCACATACCATATCACTCATGATATGTCTCAATCATGGCATACACCATAGCATCATCAACATGTAACCCTCAAAACATGCATATAAACATATTTGTAACTATGTAACATACCTGGTGTATGTGATCATAGACCTGCAGACCTTTCTCAACTTCCACAACAAGAGAATAACATCTTAATCAAACATTACCTTAGTCTCACGGGACTAGTTTTGGATTTGTCACAAACCCTAACTTTATACAAGCATAAATATGTACCTATAATGAATAAATGTATGAAACGTGTACACAATATTCTTCCGTATATTCTCTACAATTCCTCCAAGTTTCATTTCTTGGAACATCCCATAAAAGGAGTTATAGCAAAAATGGTAGACCTTGATGAATTATGTCTTATTCTAGAGAGCGAACTTGTAGAGAATTCCCTGCGTGGAATATTTGATATATGGATATGAAACTTGTAAACAACATACTAATGTTTGTTCTCTATCCTATTCATTTGGACTCATGGAATTTGGATCGTCTATGAATAAGTTATGACTTATTTACCTGAAACACCTGTTTGAGACTAGTTCCAAGACTAGGCAAAAACCCTATCTTCCACAGAGTGTATCTCCAAAATTTCAACGACCCAAAATCTGAAATTTCTACCACAAGTACCTTGGTATCTCATAACAATATCCACCATATTTCAGTATCTGAATCATTCTAGAAATTGTGAAAATGGTAATATGTCGTGTAAATAACATACCTTATAACACATCATCACAAGACTTCATCCCCCCTTGCAATTTTTACCTTCTTTAGTTCATCTTCCCTATGAAAAATGCCTCAGATGTCCTTGGCTACCTCATATAAGAATCACTTGACCACTTAGATAGATATTCAATGAACGTGTGTGTATATTTAATGTACTTACGAGAGAATCCTTGAGGTGTATTTATACTTTTTTCTAAGTAACCTCTTTCCTTAACTTTGGGAGCACTTTCCTTAACTTTAGGGATTCTTGAACACTTTGGGACCACTTTCCTTAATTTTAGGGATTGTTAAATTTTCTTGTTACAACCACTTTACCCTTTCAGTCGTTGACTTGTAACCAATTAGGGGCCTTTTTACCATTCTTTGGGGCTTCCATATTCAGAAGGCCATAACTTCTCAACCATGAGGATCCACGTGGCATACCACCTATCACCAGAAATGGCATGTCATGTATTATCCATATATGATAGTATTACCTGAAATTTCACTTTCCTTCATGTCATTATTCCTCAATTAACTCTGGTTCCCATAACCACACTATGGGGATACACATAGACTATATAAAATGTACCCAATGAACTCATCATCAATCACGATCATACAAATTTCAATCAAATATCCAACATATTTGGACCTCTCCAAGGGTTGACATCAATCTCTAAGGGTTGACATCAATCTCCAAGTTCACTCTCAAAGGGTTGACATCAATTACAACCAAATTTCCAAACCATGTGTCCATCAATCTAAACGAACTATCCAAAAATATCCCCCTTTGGCATTGATGGATATGCCAACATTGATGGCAACACTTAGACATGGAAACACTCATGCTCAAACTCTCTCTATGACCATCACTCCCCATTAATGTTTCTCACTCTCCCCCTTTGAAATCAATGGAAAAGGGTATCTCTCTGGGTATCTCTTCCCCTTTGGGGATACTCCCACTTACTGAAATATCCTTGGGGCTACTCCCCTTGTTTGCAGTACCCATATCTCTTCATTGTCATGACTTTTTTTTATCTCTCACGCTTTGACAAAGGATTAACTCCCCTGATTGATATGTCTCCTCCTAATATTGTACATGCTTAAAAAAACCATAGGAAAAGGAGTAGATCCCCCTGTGGGAATGTATCCCCCTAT
>SNQJ01S0184528.1:0-18849 GCA_010110895.2 Picea sitchensis
CATCCTTGGCACATTCTCCTAGGGCACACTTCATTTGGAGGATAAGTTATTATTTGTTGGTACTTGGTTGGATGAGGTGGCTCTACGACACATTCTTCTAGGGTGCACCTCTCCTAGGTGCTCCTTCCTCATTGTTGCATGGTCAAAGATGGTTATTTCAGCTACACTTGGCATTATTTTACTTTTCTTGGAGAGCGCCCTCACCTCATTTGACTTGGCATTAGTATTATTCTATTTGGAGGTTGTTATGGATGGGTTTCTTGGAGGGTGTGTTCATCTTGGAGGGCCACGCATGTGGCTTGTGCATGCATTTACTTGGTCTCCTTTTCTATTTTTGGAGCTTCTTCTTGGAGGGCACACATGTGGAGACTTTTCCTCTTGCTATTTTTGGAGGGTTTATCTTGGAGGAGCACACCATTCTATTATTTTATTTGCATGCATGAGTGGACCACTTGCTATTTTGGGATGGTTGTTATGTAGCATTCTCATAGGATGATTGTTATATTGTTTTCTCACTCATGCATCTTGGAGGGCTTACATAGTGAACTTTTCTTGGTGGACCTTGGAGCACATCCTCCCATGTCTAAGAATATTACATTGTATTTTGCTTGCATGCACCTTGGAGGGCACATTGCATGTGGACCATTTTGCTTCTTGACTTGGTAATATGCCTATTTTAATGGTACACCTCCTTCTTTGAGCTTTATCTTGTATATTTCTTGGTATTTTTAGATGGGGCGACTTCATTTGGAGAGATTAGAGGCCACACTATCCACTTGGCATGGTCAACATGATCTAACTACTCCATTTGTTTATTATTTCTTTGACTTGTTATGGAGTTAGTTAGCAAATATTATATTTTATTGTAAGAGAGAAGAAACTCCCTCTATAGAGAGGAGCTTCTCTCCATTTCCTTTGTAATTGGAGATTGGAGGATCATGGAGAGATTGAAGGTTGGAGCTTGGAGATGATTGGTGGACTCTTTTGTATATCAAACCCTTAAAGACTTAATGAAGAAATGGAGTATTGCATCTACTTTATTGTGAGGTATATTTTTATTGCTCTTCATGTGTCGTAAATTCATTGTTGAAACCTCTTGTTATCATGCTAATATGAAGGCCTATTCATTTAGGAGTAAGTCATTATGAGGAACCTTTTCCCTCTTGATTTCCTTGTTTTATTTTTGCATTGTTGTCTGTCACCTAATAAATTAGTTGTTGATTTGATTAATAATTCAGCCTAATAAAACAACACCTCCATGTTAACATGGATGAGTAGCACCTCTAGCTCTCCAAGATAAGTTTCCATAATAATTCCCAGTAAGCACTCTAAGGTTGAACATGTCACATTAGTCCATTTTTCATTGATTATCAAATAGAATAATGATTGTAACAAACTGGTTCTCTCATCCATAAGGTTGACTATGGCAAACTAGCCTTTTCCTCCATATTAATGCCTTTCTATGAAGTAGTTGTGAATGTGTCTATTGGGCCTTTCCATTATGCAATATTTTCAAGACTCCATTAGCCCAGTAGATTGATAGGCACTGGTTTCACATCATCCCATTTCCTCGTTTCCCTCATCTTCCTTTCCTTTCTTTTTCCATAACCCCCTTTCCAATTTCCATTTCCACTTTGACACTATACGACCATTGTTTTATCAAGGCTTACTCTTTAAACTTCACCTTAAGCCCCCACTCCATAGCCTTGATAATCCTATCCTTAGGGAAGCCACCCTTGAGTTGGAGAAGAGCTAACCAAGAGAGAGAGGAAGATCTATTGAGGTGACTATGGGTAGCTTCCCTAAGTTACACTTTGTAGGTGCTAGATTTTGTTGTAACATTTTGGTGTCTTTGCCAGGGATAAAGTCCATTTACCAGAGACATTCTTTGATGAGGGTGTGGTTTTGAAGACCTTCTTTTGATCTTGGCGACTCCACATTTTGATGCCTTGCTAATTTTGGAGGTGATGACAACAAACAAACACTTGAAGAACTCAACTTGGCGACTCCACATTTCGGATTTTGTATCATGTATTATGGTATGCATGCATTTTCAGATTTCAACACTTTGAAGATTTGAATTAATGGTTCCATTCAAAGGGAACTTTTGAAAAGATCTACTTACCCATTTGGAATTTTCATACATTCCTGAATCTCCACATAATCTCCAGCCTTGGGTTTGGATTCATCGTGTTCCAAGATTTTGGGGACAACCCCATTTGGCTTCTATGCATCTTTCAAATTCATAAAGTTTATTATCGATAGTAATATTGTCCATGAAGATGTTTTGATGAATTTCTTTTTGCATTTTTTTGAATGGAAAGAATGCATGGGAGTGGTATTGTGATTTCATCCCTAAAGAGATAAAGTCATTTCCATATGTTAGATTTTAGGGTAAAGTTGAAAACAACAGTCTCCTTTTAAATTCAAAGCTAAAACACCTTTGATTTGAAACACAAACAGCATATAGAGATAGATCTATAATAGGCAGTGACAGTAGAAGGAGACAAACATAGATCATAAATAAAAGATCTCAGATCTTAAAACCATAATAGCAGATCTAGAAGAATCATTAACAGCAGTTTAGACAAGGCTCATTCAATACTATAGTAAACTCAGACTATAAGCAATAAACTAGGTTCAGATCATAGACAGTAATTGCAGTTCTATAGATACAACAGTAGAACTATATTTTAGACAACAATAGAAGCAGAAGAGAACTCAGATCATCTGCTAAAACTCAGATCTTGAACAATGATAAATAGCTCCTCTAAAAACAACAGCAGATCTATAAATCTTAGTTCTGTAACAAGACAGTAATAAAAAGCTTCTTCTTCTATATGATTGTGCTCAAACAATAGACAAAGAAGATCACTTAGATTCATGCAAAGCTTATTCTATAAGGCAATTCTAAAGCAACTCAGATCTGAACTTTAAGCAGCAATTTAGAAGCATACCTAGTACCAACCTTACCTCTGAAGATGGTACACCACCACAATAGAAATAGATCCTGAATGTTATGCTCAGTTAAAGGGTTCAGTTCATGATCTATATCAAAGATCTTATGCCAAGGTTGAAGGAAAATTCATGCCACCAAGGTTAGGGATACTGAAGCAAAACACAAAGCAACCAAACCCCTCTCAACCAAAGAATTTGCCAAGGAAACCCTCACACAGGACTAGATGGCAGCAATGAGGAAGGGCTGAACCCTTAGGTGAAGATCCCACAGCTAGGAAAGGACTCAGCACTTCACAACAGCCATGCGGCACCCTCAGCAAGCAACTCACAGCAGTGATAAAGGGACACAGCCCTCACAATAGCCACGCGGCACTCTCAGCAAGCAACTCACAGCAGTAGTGTACAGCGGCACCTTCGGTATGCACACCTACAACATGCAGTGGCTCCACATAGCTCCCTCATAACAGCATAAAAGGGAACGACAGCCTACCAAGGAGTCACTATGACAGAAAGGGACAGAACAACAACTTCAATCCTCCACAAATCAGGACTGCAACATACTTCAGCTTACTAGAACTGAGGCCACACCTTCAAGGAAGCTCCACGCTACAATAATGGGAATGATAATGTGTAGGAGTAGGGGAGGATGCTAAAATAATAGTCATAGGTTAGGGCAAGGTTAGGGTTTGGGGTTAGTTTAAGTTGTATCAATGAGTCACATGTTTAAAATTGTAGAATTTAAACATGTGACAATATCCATCAACAAACTTTAGAAACATAACCCTTAATAAACTAATAAAACCAAAACCAAATAAACCAAAGCCCACAACAAGGGGTGAGGGTTTACAAAAGCCACAACCAATTAAACAAAGAAACCCCAATAAACCAATAAGGACCTCAAAACAATCAACCAAGGGCAAGAGGGTTAACAAGGTGGCTTTACTCGTCCCCTTTAAGTCATATGGTGAACCTATTACTTTATCATCCTTTGCATATGGGACTTTATCCCCTCTTGTGGTCATGTACTTTAAGGAAAGGTCATGTACCATCAAGTTTTACACCAGGTGTGAGACCAAGGATCAACCCTTGAGCATGAGCACCACGGACCCAGGTCAGGGGCCCTGAACTATATCTGGTCTTTGTCATGTAGACCCTAGACCAAGAAACCCAATACCCCATGCATGGGTACCACTGAATCGATCCGGGGGCCCTAGACATATCTAGGGACTTCAAATGTGGTGAGACCAAGACTCCCTTCCCGAGGCATGGGTTTCTTGGACCATGTCCAGGGGCCCCTAGACATATCTAGGGTCTTCAATCTCTTAGTCCCCTACCAGAACCCAATGCCCGGTATGGGTACCACGGATCAGTCAGTTTCAAGACATATCTAGGAACTTCAAATGCTTGGTCCCAGAAAAAGACTCCCATGCCCCAGGCACGGTTACCCTGGACCCAGGTCCGAGGACTGAACATTGTCTGGGGTCTTTATCAATTTGGTCGGACCACATGCAGGGGTGCACTTGGGGCCCTAGATCTTGTCTAGGGTCTTAGCCATCCCTCAGGAGAATGGCTCTCATTGCTGCATGTAAATTTAACACTCCCTCTCGGCAAGAGGTGTTCACCGACTACACCAAGCTTGTCGAGAAATTATTTAGAGCTTTTCATCAAAAAGCGGTGGCAGGTGAAAATCATCCTTCATCACGATTTATAGCACAGCCGGAACATCTGAGAACTTTCCTCTGAATCATATCTTGGATATAATGAAATCTCATTTCAATGATAATGTTTTGTTCATCTCATGAGAGCAGGTTCTCCTTGAGCTTTAACTGCAACTCTGTTTGTCGGTGAATAAGCGTGGACTTGAACTCTACGACACGAGTAAGTCTGAAAGTAGCTTCTGAGAGCCCTGTAGCACTACGCCAATAGTACTATCGACAATGTATACGCCTCTGCGATTGCTTTAGACTCTGAATACTGTTTCTATTTGGACCGAGGAAATCATAAATTTGAACAAGCCCGAAGTCATAACACGAGTTCCTTCGGATCCATTGTACTGCCCATCCAATCCGGATTTGTGAAACCATGGAGCCATATACCTCTACTTGAGGGGTGTATGCGGTAGAGTCTTTCGAGTGTTTTCCACGATAGCGTATGTAAATGTTTAGAGAACACTTACCGTTATACGGATATGCGTTTCATTATATACGAGATAAATCAGCGATGCGTAAGATGAGAACCTTTGGATCTGAACTTGTGGCCCGATCTCGTAGAATCTTTAGATTAGAGATCATTTGTGTACTTAAGTATTTGCAGTTTAACCTGCCAAAACTGCGAAGCACAACAATTACATATTTGCCCTGTGAAAGAGATATCTCTCCTGATTTCTGCCAACAACTTCAAGCTCAGTAATGTGAAGATCCAAGTCTTTCATTTCAATTCTTTCATAAAAAGCTCCCTCTTAATCTGAGCTATAAAAATTCTTTCACCTTAAGAACCAAATGAAGATTTTGAATTATCTTCACATAAGGATGATCTCAAAAATTTTGTTATACCAAGCTCCTAGAGTTATGATCCATGAGATTCTTTTCATGAATAGCCTCTTGTCTTACTTCATTGTTTGAGAAAAAAAACTTAACATCTGTCAGATGAAGTACCAAAGCAAGAATGTGACAAAAAGGATCTTGGAGAAGGTAAGGATATAGGTCATGAGTCAAAAGCACATCCTTTTATAGATTATACATCATTCTTTCTTACATTTCCCTCTTAGTTCGAGGAAATCTGCCTTTCTGTGAGTTTGCTCCCTCTGTTAATTTGCTCTTACTAAGCATTTGAATCTGATCAGGTGTCTTGGTACTTCGAGATGTTCTCTGTGCTAATATGGGATGAAAGGCTGACTCAGACTTAGGGTTCTCTGACTTGGCTGTGCAACCTCGAGCTCTCCAGCTCGATACAGTAGGACTGAGAACGACTGTTACAACTTCTACATATGCTTAATCATTGCCACCCACATGGGACGAAGCGTACGTTTATCCAACATATCTGATAAAGCGCAACAACAACCACAATCCTTTTAAATCCGCATGAGGCATGACTGTGTTTCTCTTGGGATTGTAGACGTAGTTGAAAACTTGATCAATGCTACAAGAACTCAGCAAGGAGGCAGAGTTCAAATATTAAAGTTCATTAACGGGTTGAGGAAATCCTTAAAAGAACCAACAAGGTACAGATAGCACCATGATCAACGCCGGTTTCTCATATATTCAAGGTAAGTGTGGCTTTATTTGAGCAACCAGATAACTTCTTGAAAACAAAGTTGATCACGGATCAAGATTATCTTTGCACCATAACTCGACAAATTGTGGCCCTCATATGAAGCATACAACCACTTGACAGCAATTCCAAATGGCCAAAGGGCGGGCGGCATAATGTAGGCGGGTATAGCGGTATAGGTGAAGTTTTAAAGAAAAGCATTATGGAAACAAGAGTATCTCTCGAAGGCACCTATTCAGGCTACACCCGGTATAGCGCCAATAATACCCGAATCACTCAGTAGCGGCCGCGAGCACATAGTAGGCGGGTGCAAAATAAACCAGTTGTGCAATCCCACATACCGAAGGCACACAATCACATTATTGTTGCAACAATAGGCTATGTCTTGTGCACCAACGAACATCCAAGAAAAGGGTCTTTAACCGCTCTGTTAATGAAGACCCTTGAATGCCTAACCATCAATGGAGGTCGCTTGAAGCCGCAACAGGTTTTAGGAGCCAAAGAATCACAACCTGCTTGACAGGGCGATACGCGGGCGAGGCAACAACACGATGGGATCTGTGTTGTGAATAAAGTGTTACGTATTTTATACCGCAGATTGAAAATTTTACCATGTAGGTGTTTGAGAAGAACGTGAGGATAAGGTCCAAATATTGTAATCGACCTTAACGTGCTAGCAAATAAACTCTCAGCTTGTGAGTCCAGGAATCTGTGATAATTTTCGGTTTATCAGTGCCCTCCATAAAATACTCCCCAGACACCAACTGTTCTATAAAGGTTTGGTCTCCGTAGAACTCTAATTGTAGCAAGGTAAAGCCAGGCCCATATTTGAGATGAAAATTGGAGTCGAGAGACGTAGAGAGCAGTGATCTCCACAAAGCTGTCATTTTATACGAAACCAGTGATGTATGTGAAACTAAAAGTCCCATGTATGAAAGAATTTTGGCGGCCATTAATTAATCTGGTAACTCAACATTACATCCATATATTTTCCTTCGCTTTGGCGAATAAAAGTAATATCGGCACTTTGATTCTATATTTATCTCTATTCTTGTTGTGGCGTTACCACTAGCACCTTTGGCTCCACACATGCAAGGGACAAGCACCCTCGGTGCCAATAAATCAATTTTGCACAAGAATCCTTCTTGTCTCCTGGACCTATTATATCTTTGAGGTTGAAAGATATAATAGGTATGAATGTTATTCAAGGCTCATAACATTCATACCTATTATATCTTTGAGGTTGATAGATTGTTTTAATTTGAGTTCGATGCCAACTTGGAGCAGTTGCCTGTAAAGGGCACGAACCCAATTTTGGTGGGCATCCCACACCACTGCATAGGTAGAAGGCGTTTGTGTACTTGCCAGGTCATGGCATTTACCTTTGACTTACGGTGAAATTTTGTTTTGCTTTACCGATGTATGGCCTCACGGTGGATTAGTAGATAGATCAACATTCTTGTCATGGGAGGTTGTAATTTCCTTTCCAATATATATAGATCACCGAAACCGTTGCCAAGGTGGAAGAGGATCTACGTGGGCTAAAGGCTTCTTCTTGAGCTCCTTTCTCATCCATAGCTCTGATTCCATGTTAGATTTTTAGGGTAAAGTTGAAAGCAACAGTCTCCAGCACTGGGGTCAGCTGAAACACCTTTGATTTAGAACACAAGCGTGATATAGAGATAGATCTATAAATAAAGGCGGTGGCAGGTAAGGAGACAGGCATGATGCAGCGATAAAGATCTGGATCACAAAACCATATCTGGGATCTGAAGATATTCGCCTTGGTTTTGGAGACGAAGAACGAACAATACTATAGTAAACTGGGACTACATACGGCAACTAAACTAGTTTGGTCATGGGCGGTGGTGGACATGATACATGATGGGAACCTGTTTGGATAACCAATGAAGGCAGAGGAGGAGCACCGGATCATGCGCTAAACTGGGATCTTGAACAATGATGATAGCTCCTCTAAAACAACAGTCCATAAATCTTGGTTACGTAACAGAGCGGTAATAAAAAGCTGCTACTCTAGCGGTAACCAAAACAATAGACAAAGAAGATCAACAGATTCAAAAATACGGCTTTATTCTATAAAGGCAATTCTAAAAAACAGCGGGATGAACTTTAGAAGTAACAATTTAGAAACATACACGAATTACCATACCGCAAAGTGGTACACCACCACAATACGATGAAGATCTGAATGTTATGCTTTCGGTTCAGAAGTTTGAGTTCTAAAGTCTGTCAGGTCTTTGTACCAGGTTGAAGAAAATTCGGCTACCACCAAGGTTAGGGTTTTAGGCAAAAACACAAAGCACAGAGCCTCTCAACCAAAGAATTTTGCGAAAACCTTCACCGCAGGGACTAGGCGGCGTAGTAGGAAGGGAGTTGAACCCGCATAGGTGAAGATCCACACGACTAGGAAAGGACTCAACCTTCACAACGATACATACAGCACCCTCGACAGAAGCAACAAATTTGATGATATGGGGCCTTGACCTCACAATAGCCAGCACTCTCGACCAAGCAGCTCACAGTGATGGTGTGCATGGCTGCCCGGTGTACTGGCATCACGGTGAAACCGCAGCTCCCTCATAGCGGCCTCAGGAGCGACCCAGCCTACCAAGGAGTCACTATGACAAAAAGGGACAGAACAGCAACTTCAATCCTCCACAAATCAGGAACAACATGCTTGACTTATAGGCTGAGGCCTGCTCAAGGGCTCCTTCACAATAATAGAATAATGTATGTGTGTAGGGTAGGGGGAGGGGTCTATTGAAATAGTCCATAGGTTAGGGCGAGTTTAGGGTTTTAGGGTTAGTTTAAGTTGTATCGATAAGTCACATGGGCAATTGTAGGTTTAAGCAGGCAATCTCAACCTCGTAAAACTTGAAACATAACCCGCCAGCAAACCAATAAAACCAAAACCAAATCAGGCCCTAACAAGGCGGGACTTTTAGCTTGCAACCAAATTGTCAAGCCCCAATAAATGTGGGGTTATCAAAACGTCAACCAAGGGGCTTAAAGAGAGGAGTTAACAAAGGGCATTACTCATTCCTTCAAGTCTTATGGTGAACCTATTACTTTATCATCCTGCATATGGGACACTATACTGGTTATGTCCTTCTTCAGGAAGGTCATGTACCATCAAGTTTACACCAAGGTCAAAGACCAAGAATCAACCCATGCACCAGGCGCCCCAGCCTGAACCCGATCCAGGGGCCCTTGAGATATCTAGGGTCTTTATCATGGTCCTAGACCAGAAACCCATGCCCGGGCATTAGGTGCCACTGGATCAGTCCGGGGCCTCATTATATCAGGGACTTCAAATGCTTGGTCAGGACCGAGACTCCCTTTGCATGGTTACCACAGACCTGTCCAAGGGGGCTGATATATCAGGGTCTTCAATCTCATGAACCTGAGACCAAGAACCATCTTGGGCGTGTTGCAGGTCGGAATCAGGGGCCTAGTATATCTAGGACTTCAGCCATGGTCTGGGATTAAGACTTACATGCCAGGCATGATTTCCTGGACCCGATCAGGGCCACAGCTGTCTAGGGTCTTTATCAATTGGTCCCAGACCACATCCTGGACCCAGTCCAGGGGCCCTAGACATTTGTCTAGGGTCTTTATCAATTTGGTCCCAGACCACATACCCCAGGAGTGCACTGGGGGCCCTAGATCTTGTCTAGGGTCTTAGCCATCCTCCAGGAGAATGGCTCTCGCTGCTTCATGTAAATTTAACACCATACTTTGTTAAAAAATTTCAAATTTATTGGATGGATGGTTATGACAATAAAGAGCATGTAATAGATTTATATGAGGCATGTCTTTGGGTTGATATTTGTGTTAAAATAGAAGGGAAGGTTGGTGGTTTGATGATTGTCCATGAAAAGAACCCTTCAAGTTCTCTCTTGGTTGAGAGTAAGATGATATATGATGCTTATGCATACTTGGTGAAATGTATTAGAAGGGAATTTGCACATCTTAAAGATAAATTGAAGCTTTGTTTTCCATCCCATGAGCCACTTTCATATTATGTTTCAGAAAAAAATGTGATGTGTTTGTTGAAGAACATATTGTACCAGCACCCACATGTAGAAAACATTGGTCATGGAGTATCCACCTCATTCTCCCATGAAGATAGGGGTAGTTTAAGCTATAATTCTTTCCAAAATTATGATTTTGATGATGTCATGTTTGATTCGGAAATTGTTGTTTTTGAAAAGAAACCCTTGTATGATGATGGCATGTTAGATGTATGTATTTCTTCATGTGATGAGAATGAGGACAGTCAAATGTTTGAAGTTATTAATGAAAATTTTCGGATCAATAGCCATAGTTTGGGGATGGATTATTGGAAATTCTTTGGGGATCCATCTATGACATTGATGGGGATGATTAGAGTGAGGAAAATGCTGATTTTGTGCCTCTTGGATAGCCATGTTTAGTAGGTTCGTGTGCTGAAATTTTTGATGGTGATTTACAACCATGTTTTCCCATGTGCGATGTATACAATTTTCAGATTTTAGAGCATGCCATGAGTGATGAAAGTGCTGAAAATTTCCAGCCATTTTCTTCTTTAGATTTGTGAAAGTGCATGTGATTTTTCAGTTGGAAATCATGTTTTCTGGTGCTGAAAATTGTATGGAACAACAAAAATATTGAGTTCAGATTTTATGAGTCATTTTCAGCCATCAAAAAGTGAGTAGAATTTTATTTTCAGATATGAAATTTCATTTCATACTCATCCTCATTCTTGGTAGAAGATAGTTTATTGTTGGAGCAACTTACATCCTCAATGATGGAGGGCGTGAATGATGTTTTTTATGCAGTTTTGCCTTTGGAGAGGCACATAATTGATGTTTTGCAAGTTGGTGATGGTCTGCCATGTACATTTTCCAGACCATATTTCAACCCTCTTCAAAATTGGATCGAGTTAACATGTGTTGGAACATGCTATCATACTCTAGATTTTTGTATTAGTTGCGGACCTGCCATGCATGTGGTACATTTTCATTTCACAGCCATATTGTCATGGAGATTCTAGCATATATAAACCTCATTTTTTATTTAACCTAGTTTTGGTTCATAACCAAACACAAGGGTAGAATTCATGGCCTTGAGGAGATGCTTGGATGGTTGCATTGGTTATATTTGATTTCATTTAGCTTTTGGCTTCATCCTAGGTTAGAGTAGAATAGGATGAATAAACTCAACATGAGAGCTTTTTGGCATTGTTGAAGCCGAATTTTGAACTCTGGTTTATGTTTAAAATAAAATAAAATAAGTATGGTGTTTGTGGATGTTGATATGAATCCATCCTCCTACATGGTCTTGCCACTTATATATTTTTAACAGGTTTGACTAGAGATTTCTGGGGTTCTTATGCACTCCCAAGAAGAGTGCATGTACCCAAGTTGGAGACCATCTTACACCTCATATTGTATGAGGTTCCACATTGTGATTTTCATCATATTTGATGGAGTTTGTTGGTGGTTCCTTAGGGTTTTTGATGAACTTGATGGAGATACACCTTCATTGAGCTTCTTCTCTTCTTGGCATTAGAGATTGTTGGTTGAGGAGCTTCACGCCTCTTCTTGGTGGATGGTCTTGGCTTTGGTGTTACTTGCATGCCTTGCCAGATGGATCACTCTCTCGACACATGAACGCTTCCTTCTTCATGGAGCATCCTAGTGACTAGATATGATGGTGTCGTTGGTTTGTCACTAGGAGGGGGTGTTCTACATAGTCCTTATGTTGGATGTATAATCGGGGACATACTTGATGATTGGATGGGGTTAACACTTTCTTATGTTCCCTTCTCTTATGATGTTTCTATGGTGGGGTGATGCATGTTGCCTTGGTGGGATTTCCTTAGGTGATATAAGTTAACATTGTAACATTTGCTAGACATCACCTAGGTGGAAATGTGTTTGATGATGTTAGTACCCTTCTCGATGTAATTTTTGTTGAAGAAGTGTCCTTGTTATCCCCCTCTTCACCTAGGGGTAACTAAAGGAGATCATGTCTCGTTGCCGACAATGAAGATAGTGATGATGATGATCAATGTTCTCCATAGACAACAACCCCTCAGATGCCTCCCCCCTCACTTAGCTCAACTCATTGCACTTGATCAACATAGTTCATCTGACGATGGTGGTCCAACACACATGAGGTACACTAGTCACTGTTTCATGTAAAGTGTCACATTTAATGCATTAGGCATTTATGTGAGGATCATGGGTTGAAGTCAGATAATGGATCATGAGCTTGGAAGATATGCTTTTTTCCTTGTTTCACCTTGGTGGCCAGTGTTTATGTCCTAGTTCAGTGTTGTCACTCTTGGGGAACAAGGGTACTACTGGGAGGCTTTGATAGGGGTAATGCATGGCTCCCTTTCATAACACTTTTCACCTAGGGCCTTTTGTAGTGTACCAAACTTCGGGTAATGGCTGTTACATGTACACCAAAAAGGCCCGTGGTTCATTCTCCTACGAGAAGAAGGGTTAGAATGCCGAGGTTGATGCAACTGCTAAAAAAATGAATAAGAAAAAGAAAGCATGTTATAAAAGAAAGAAGAAATGATGGGATAATAAATGACCAAGTCAACAGCCAAAGGTCAGCTTGAGCTCTATCCCCTAGTTATGAGATGATCACCCCTAGTCTTAATGCATTGAATGCATATCAATTAAAAGGACTTAATCCCAGTAAGAAAAATAATGAATGCTTGAAACCTCGAAAGAGGACTTGCAAAAGCAATAAAAGAATATCAAAAGGCAAGAAAGGGGTTTGGAATACACACACTGTCGAGGAAAGGGTATCTCAAGCAACAAGTGCTCCCTCTACAAAGGTGCTCATGGAGATGGACGGAGTAGGGTACCTTGCATGTCATTGACTCCATCACCATGAAGTAACCCCATGCCATTTCATTCATTGTACTTGCACTTTGATGGGTTTCCTTGGGAAATATCCCTCGACCTATGTACTGGCACACCTAGGGTCTTTTAATGGTCCTCCCAAACCTAAACTTGGAAAATTGCATAAATTCTTGAGCTAATGTGAAGTTTGAAGAGTATGCCTAATGTGAATTTGCTTATGTGGCTTTTGTATTAAGTGGTGGCTTACTTAGTATGATTCTAATGGTTATGGTATCTTGTAGTTGTTAGTTGTTGGTTTTACCCAATTCTGTGAGCCTTGTTTGGTCATGATCCACTCTTGACATGGTCCTTTGGAGGACGTTTTCATGTTTGTACCCAGGATGTTATGTACTTTTTAGAGGACATTGCACACTTGACACAGAGCATTGGGTCCTTTGATGACTTGGCATTCCCCGAGGCACCTTTCCACACCTCTTGGGCCTTGGACGTTGGACATATGAGCTTAGATATTGTAGGTATGGTCATATGGGCTATCAAATGGGCAGGAAGACCACACCTTGGACAGTGCACCCCGGAGCATGTTAGGCTTTGATTTGAGGATGTTGCACTTGGAGATGATTGGACACCCCTTGGAGAGATGATGGACCCTTCTTTCACCTTGGACGTTGGCTTTTTTCACCTTGGATGTTGAGCATATTGATGATGATGTCATTCGCTATGATGATTTGATGATGGTGGGGCTGACTTACCATTAGGGCATCCGTTTTGATGATGAGTTGGGGTCCTTTGACAATGAGATGCGACCTTTGATGAGGAGGTGTGACTTTTCACCATGCTTTGCACCTTTTGATGATGAGAGATAGCCTTTGGAGACCCTTGCACCCTTCTAGAGCATGACGTCACCTTCATTTTGGCATCCTACACTCACATGTGTCACTTTTAAGTGGACGTTTTGGTGTATTAGCATGCTTTATTTATTTTTGTGTCTATTTTGGGGGTCAACCATGGCCTATCCTACTTGTATCATGGATATTTTATGTTTTTAGGGGCTTTGAGGGTTTATAGCGCTAGGATTGCCTCATATAAGAAGGCTAGAGCTTCCTCATTGTCAAATCACAACTCACACTTGTGGGGAATCACTTCTATAGCTCTTTTGTCTTCTTTTCATCATGGAGTACTTGTGCACACCTCTTGGAGGATAGCCTTGTGGATGCTTTTCTTGTTTTGGTGGATGATTCATGAAACTAGGGTTTCCTCATGCATAACGACTTGGTATATTAAGTGTTGTTTCCAAGTTTAAGTGTTTGTTCTTGGTATATTTTGATGAATGCTCTATCTAGTGGTTGATAAGTTGCATGCTATCTTGTATCCTTGAATAATTTTGTTAGAAACAAAAAGGAGGGATTAAAATTGTTTATCCCTTTCCCTTGTTTTGTCCATCTTAATTTTGTTGAAGCATATAATGTCAAGTTAGGGATTATGATCGTATATCCCCCTAACCTTGTATTTACTAGTTGAAATCTAGGGTTTATGATTGTATAAACTCTAGGGTTTGACTTCTTTCCACTTGACCTTCTTGCTAGATGCCATAGAAGAAGTAGGACGACACCTAGGGTTTATGATTGTATAAACTTTAGGGTTTCCTTCATAGAATGTCAAGCCTAGGCTTATGATGGTATAATCCTAGGGTTTTGATCTTGAAGTCTTCTCTTGCTTTTAGCCTCCATTGAAGTTGTTGCATCAACTCGATATGCCCAAGGATTGAAGACGACACTAGTCTTCTTGCTGCAAGTGATAAAACCCTAGCTTAAGCTCTCATCCTCTTTCAATGTTTTGTGTTAGTTTAGGACCTTTTGCATTTGCACCTTCATTTACTATCATTTTTAGTCTAACGCCTTGCATTGGTTATTTAGAATGGTCTCTAACATAATCACTGCTGCAATAATTGCATTTTCAGAAATTAGGGCTTGTCATATTGCAATCAATTAATTTAGTTTCATGCTCTTTGTCTCATGCAATCATTGGTTAATGGTCTATATGTCTTTTACTGGGTATTTGGCATATTTTCCATAGTTTTCTCGCTGATTTATTGCTGCTGTTATAAACTTGTTACATGCTCAAGTATCTTATCCATCATTCAAGTTTATTTACAATTTTCATTTTTCTTTTGATAGCTAGTGTTTCAGAGCATTTAATTTACTTTCTTAGCTTAATAAACATCATTGATTGTCTTACTAACACCCCTCACACATGCACAATCAACTTACCCTGTCTAACTCACCTTGACCTTGCCCTTGACTTAGACCTAGCTAATCAAGTGACCAAGATAGGGGGCAATAGACTTGCCTTTAGCTTGCTATAGGATCCCTTGAAGTTGCCAGGGAAGCCTCCCTTGTGTTGGATCTCCATCCTTCACTAAAACGAGGGAAGTACTTGCTTAGGTGACAGTGGCAATTACTTCCATATGTTAGATTAGTCAAGTATCTTGTGAAGGCTTTGCACAAGTGCTAGAAGTGAGGGATAAAAGCTTACACAATTTTATTAAGTAAGGAAAAATGAGTTACAAAGAGAAGTGAGGGCTACAAGGTTACTGCTTCACATGAAAAGAGCTAGTTTATATAGCCCAACTCTAAGCTAAATTCTAGGAGAACAACCAATCATATAATCACATGAGTATGATAAGTGTCATTTACATATTAAGCTAAATGTCCTCTTGACAAATAAGCTAGAATAAACTATTTCCTAAAACAATTAATTTAGACTTCTAGAAATTTAGGATTATGAGGCTAACATTCCCCCCTTTAATCCGAAAGCTCATTTTTACAAATACCAAGTTCATTTTTGAACTTAGTAAACTTTATTCTACCAAGAGGCTTGGTAAAAATATCTGAAGTTTGATCTTCAGATGGACAAAACTAAGGTTTGATGATGTTTTTGATGATGAGAGATCTGATGACGTGGTACTTGGTGTTGACATGCTTAGTCTTTGAGTGAAATATTGGATTCTTGGCCATCTTTATTGCTGATTGACTGTCGATCAATAAAGTAGTTGCTGATTTTTTAATTACACCAAGATCCTGCAAAATCTTGCATAGCCATACAATCTCACATGTTGCTTCCCAAGCTGATATGTACTCCACTTTTGCTGAAGAGTTGACAACTGTTGTTTGCTTTTTGCAACTCCAAGATATTGTTGCTGAACCCATAGTCATTAAATAACTTGAAGTGGATGTTCGATCTTCAATGCCACCTGCAAAATCAACATCTGAGTATCCAACAAGTGTAAAATTTTGGTCTTCTTGTAGAGAAGACCAAAATCTTTTGTACCCTGAATGTACTTCAGTACCCTTTTTGCTGAATTCCGGTGACTTTCCCCTGGTTCCTACATAAACTTTGAAATTATGCTGACTGAATATGACAAATCTGGTCGAGTATTTGTCAAATAAATGAGGCTTCCAATCAATTGCTTGTACCTTTTACTATTCACCAATTCCCCCCCTTCAAATTTTGCTCCACGGGGGTAAGAGAAGGTTTACAATCTTCCATGCCAAATTTCTTTAATGATTTAGTGGCATACTTAGTTTGACGAAGAAAGATTTGATTAGTATGTTGAGTTACTTCAACTCCAAGATAATAATGAAGTGGCCCTAAATTTGACATTTTGAAGCCTGCTTGAAGTTCTTCCTTAACCTATTTGATGTGAACTTCATTATTTCCTATTATGATTAAGTCATCAATATAGAGTACAAGTATTACCAATGATCCAGATTTTATGAGCAGAACGAAATGAATCCAGATTATTAAAAGATTTTTAACACAAAATAACAGAGATACAGTAAAACTGGTTTTCTATTCAATAAGGAAATAAGCTGAAATTGTAAAATGCAGTGGAAAACAAACTTGCTAGAATGGTGGCAGCTTATCTCTGAGAAGAGATGTGATGGCTGCGCTCATTCGCAAGAAGATGGTTACAATGAGGCTCTGAAGGCCTTTTACAATAAACAGGAATGTCAAAAACCCTAGACATCCAAAAACCTAACCCTAGGAGATGAAGTGCCAAAAGTCATGTGGGCATCGTTTGGGTAAGTTAGTACATCAACTTCCCGGGGTCATAACTTTTTCATACGTTCTCCATTTTAGGTGCATGATAGCCCGTTGGAAAGGTATAACCGAGAAGAACAATTTTCGATTGGTCCAGGGCAGTGCCTCTAGCAATCCCCTCGGCCCCAAATCCCCAAAAAACGTCGTTTAGGGCCTCAAAATGGCCCCAAAAGTTTGGAACCCGAAAAACTGCCGAGGTGGAATTTTTTTTTTAATAGCTAGTGGAATAGGTGGGTGGCCACCGATATCCACCTGCATCAATCCTCCCTCCTTAGGAAGCAATGGTCTCCATTGCCTTGAGTTCCCCCATCAAATGAGGAAATTTCTGTTGAATCTGGCCCCGGGTGAGCCACTTGCCTTGGTGCAGGAGCTTCCTTGCTTTGACGACTCGATAAAGCTGGATCCTTTGCTGTCATGCCCTTGATCTGTGTGTCCACAATCTCATCACTGGATGCCTGTTGCATGCAGTCAGGGTTGAACTCTGTTGGTGTCAACTGCTCTGCTATCTCTGAGGTGTCCAATAATGGTGGGAAATATGGCTGAAGGAGAGCCACGCTGAAGACTGGATGCAGACCAAGGAAGGGGGGAATGTTGAGCTCAAAAGCATTGTCACCCATAGCCTTAGTGATGGTGTACGATCCATAACGGAGTGGGCGAAGCTTCCGATGGGGCTCTGTAAGGCATTCTTTATGCAAATGCAACCAAACTTTGTCGCCCACCTGAAACTTATGTGGCACTCGATGTTGATCATGGCACTGCTTGTACTTGGCATTAGACTTCTGTAGAATATCCCGAACTTGTTGGCGGATGTGCTTTGTCAGCTTTTGGTGGAGCAGGGGACGAGTCGACCGAGGTGGTCGCTAGGGGTAGTGCAACATCCATGGGGCCCAATGGTTGGCATCCCAACCCCACCTGAAAGGGGATGTGGCCAGTTGAGCTATGCAGGGCTCGGTTGTAGCTATGATGGACATAGGGAAGACTCTCATCCCATGTGCGGGGGTGTTTTGAATTGTACATGCGCAGGATATGTACGACCATCTGATTGGCAACCTCAGTTTGGCCATCTGTTTGGGGGTGGAAGGTAGTGGATTTGGTGAGCTTGGTATCTAGCAATGACCAGAGGCTCGACCAGAATGAGCTGAGGAACCGACTGTCACGGTTTGAGGTAAGGGTTTGTGGGATCCCAAAATGTACCCATACTCGTTCAAAGAAGAGCTTGGCAATGGCTTCTGCTGTGATGTTCTTCTTGCAGGCGGCTAGAGTCGCCATCTTGGAAAAGCGATCAACAACCACAAAAACATAGTCATTTCCCCTCTTGGTGGACGGGAGGCCCGACATGTAGTCCATTGAGATGGATTCCCACGACCTGTTAGGAGTAGGCAGAGGGGTGTACATGCCCTGTTTCTTAGTGGTTGGTTTGGCAATAGCGCAGGCTGTGCAGGACCTGATATACTTGCCGACATCCTATCGAAGTTTCGGCCAGTAGAAATGTTTCTGTAGCACTGCCACTGTCTTTTCGACGCCAAAGTGTCCTGCCACCCGACTGTAGTGAGCTTCCTGTTATCCCCGATTTCTAGGGATAACTAGGAGATCATGTCTCGAGGCCCACAGGTCCTAGACATGGAGTACTGAG
>SNQJ01S0184530.1:0-18890 GCA_010110895.2 Picea sitchensis
CCTTTTCCACTATGTGGATAGATCTTCTTATTTAGATCCACATGATAGGTGTTAGTCTTTGGAGCATCAATTTGAGTTGGTTATTGGGTTCCAAAATCTTCCACGGGGGGTTCACATGAGCACTTGGACATGGGACCCGAGCTTACAATGGTGGTTGGACTACTTCAACATGGTGGCTTTCCTTTCTACATGGGACCTTGGTTCTCTAGTCTTCTTCAACATTATGGTCCACAATTATCCATGGGATCCTGGTATATGGTTGTACATCAAGCGTTGAGAACAATGCTTTCATAAGGGGGATTGAATGTAAGGTAGCTAGAGAGGTAGTGGGGGGGCCCAGAGGGCCCATAGTGATAATAGTGGAGGTCATTCAATGTAAGGTGGACTAGGTCCACTATATTGTTAAATAAGGCCCACTATGGTAGTTAGATATAATAAATGTAAGAGGACTTCTTAGAAGGTTCTACTTTTAGAAGATTCCTCCTCTAGAATGTTCTTAGGTGATGGTATCACTATATAAAGGGGTTCACTCAATGTAATGAGACATGAAGAGAATTATTATATTGTGAGTTGTATCTCAATAGGAGGATTCCCCCTCGAAGAGGCAAGTGAACATGAGAGGATCCCTTCCATAATAGGATCCATTGTATGGTGTTGCCCTACCTTAAGGCTTTGGTAATAATAAAGTGTGGTTTATTCTATCTTTCTTTGTGGATTTATTTTATATTTAGTATTTGTGGTGATTATATTTATAGATCTATTCAAGTTCTTAACACAGGAAAGCAACAACCATTAAGGCTAAAGTAGAGAAACTACTCCAAGCTGGTTTCATCTACCCTGTCCAATTGACTCAATGGGTGTAAAATCCTGTTCCAGTCAATAAAAAATAGGGTAAGATTCGCGTATGTACGGACTTCCATGATTTGAACAAGGCCTGTCCAAAGGATAATTTCCCCACACCATTTATTGACCAGATAGTCGATGAATGCGTAGGTTGCGAGGCCTTTTACTTCATGGATGGTTTTTTGGGATACAATCAGATACAGATCAAGCCCAAAGACCAACACAAAACTGCTTTCATTTGTCTGTGGGGTACATTTTTTTATCGGAAGATGCCTTTTGGTCTAAAAAATGTTGGAGCTACATTTCAGTGGGCCATGTATTTTGCTTTCCACGACCTCAAACACATAGTCGAGGCTTATCTCGATGATTTAGCGTCATGATCTTGCAAGAGAGATGATCATCCTGCACACCTCTGACTTATCTTTGAGCAATTTCGCTACTACTGGATCCACTTGAATCCAAGCAAATGCATTTTTTGCGTCACATCAGGTCGTTTTCTTAGTTTCATTGTTTCAACAACAGGGATCATGGTCGATCCTCTAAAGGTTGAGGCAATAGTTTAGTTTCCTCCCTCATGCACAATCCCTCAGCTTCAGAGTCTACAAGGAAAAGAAAACTTTTTACGACGTTTCATCGCAAACTATGCCGAGATCACAAAGGGTTTCATGCATTTATTGAAGAAGGACATTCCTTTCCAATTGGACAAAGACACTCAATGCTCTTTTGAAGCATTGAAATGCACCCTCACATCTACCCCTCTACTTCGGCCACCCAATTATAATAAATATTTCTTATTGTACTTGGCCACTGTGGAGTTGACCATCGATATGGTCTTGGTTCAGGAGGATGATTTTCTCTCAGAATATTTGATTTATTACCTGAGCTGAGGTTTGGTTGGACCAAAACTCAATTATTCCCATATTAAAAAACTTGCATTGGCAGCAGTTCATGCTCTCCAATGGTTCCTTCACTACATCTTGTTTCGCAAGACCACCATCATTGTTGTTGTGAATCCGTTTCAATACGTGTTGACATGAAGTGTGATTGGCGGAAACATCAGTAGATGGATAGTTATCCTCCAGGAATTTGACTTGGATTTTGTTTCGATGAAATCCAAAAATTAGTTGGTCTTTGCAAAACTCATTTAGTAACTTTCGGTCGAACCAGGTGATGTTATACCCTAAGAGTCGCCTATCAAAGGAGACAAGTTTTTGATCACATCTTTGGACCCCTCGTATGGAGATATACTAGTCTATATCCAAACTTTGAAGTGCCCTACCTCTTCTTTTCATGATGAGCGTCGCCGTATACGCCATCATGCCAAAATCTATCTCATACTCGATGACACTTTGTATCTTCGAGGTGTAGATTGCATCCTTCATCGGTGTCTCACCCATGAAGAAGTGGAAATCATGCTTAATTATTGCCACACTGGAGCATGTGGCGGTCATTTGTCTGGGTTGGAAACAACCCAAAAGATTCTACGAGATGGTTACTTTTGGCTGACATTAATCAAAGATTGTGTTGAATCGGTCGAGAAGTTCCACCCGTGTCAGATATTCTCTTGGAATATGAGGGCACACCCCGCTCTCATGTTTTCCGTCATCACAGTTGGTCCCTTCACCAAGTGGAGGATTGATTACGCTACATGCAACACCCCTTCCGTAGGGGGGTACCGTTATATCATCGTAGCAGTAGACTACTTCAGGAAGTGGGTCGAAGCTATCCCAACGTTTAAATATGATGGCGAGACCACAATTCTCTTTTTGTTTAACCAGATAATAGCAAGGTTCAATGTCCCGAGAGAGATTATCACTAAACATGGTAGTCACTTTCAGAACAAAATGATGTCCAAGTTAACATCAAATCTTGGGTTGAGGCAAGAACATCCATCACCCTACTACCCATAAGAAAATGGTCTGGCGGAAGTTGTGAATAAATCCATGAAGGTTGTTTTAGAGAGAATGATCAATTCTTCCAGATCAAATTGGCATTTGATGTTGTACTTGGTATTATGGGCCCACTGAAAATTTGTTAAGACTRTAACTGGTTTCTGACCTTTTCAACTCATTTACGGGTTGGAAGCAGTCTTTCCTATAGAGTGTTAGATCCCCTCTCTAAAGTTGGCAGTACAGTTATTGCCAGACACTTCATCACTTGAAGAGCATTTATTATATCTTGAGTAGCTCGATGAGCAACGCCGAGATGCAGCCTTGGCTAACGAGGCTCACAAACATAAATTCAAGTGTCAGTATGATCGGTCCATTCATCCTCATATTTTCTCAGAAGGCAAACTTGTCCCAGTATATGACCAAGATAAGGACTCCCTGGGGGCAAGCAAGTTCAAACCCATGTGGTTCAGACCTTTCATCATGAAGGAGGTTCTAAATAAGGGCACTTATCGTCTGGTGTACTTTGAGAAAAATGCTTTGGTGGAGCCTAGAAATGGGCTCTTCCTCAAGAATTATTACTCGTAGGTGGGTCACCTTGGGTGACTTCTTGTACCATATGTACAGTCTTGTACATTCTATTCTTAGTTTTTTTCTTTTTGGTTTTATGCATGTGTCATTTTTTGATGTCATATTTTTCATTGTGGCAGATGTCAAGTGAATTAGAGGTGTTTGTTGGGTTCGTGGACGATGCTAGCTGACACACTCGGAGGCTTGCTTCTGCATCTTGGGTGATTTTCACACCTCAGGTCCAGTTGCTATCTTCAGGAGATATTTGTTTAGGTGATGCCACAAACAATGTTGTCGAGTACAACGTAGTTATAGAGTTGCTTCGTGACACTTTGTCACATGGTATATCTCACCTCCAAGTCTACTTAGACACTCAACTGGTTGTATCCCAGTTAAATAGGGTTTACCGCATTCATGATCCAAATCTACACCAATGATTCCTTAGGGTATGTCTCTTAGAACGAGGCTTTGATTACATTACGTATATCCATGTTCCTAGGAGATTGAATCAAATCACAAATACTCTAGCTAATCATATATTAGATTGGAATATTTCACACGTGTAAGAAAAAGCACACACATGCACATGTAAATACATTTTTAAAATAGATGTAATCCATAAGACATAAAAAATATAAAAAAGATTCATATATATATCAAAAAATATTAGAGTACATGGGTGGGCACAAGGGCCTCAAAAATATGTCTAGTCAGAGTCACGAGGCTTATGCCCTCAAAAATATACAAAAGGTGCTCTCAGCATGTAAGTAGTCTAGCCTAGCTAAGGGCGGGGCCTGTTGGCCCTGCCATAGTGAACAACAACATTCTTCATATGCCAAAAAAGATGGACCCAGGTCCGTGGCACCCAAACTACATAAGGTTGCATCGATTGTGGCAGGTCCTCGATCTCTACCATTAGGATTGTGCGAGTGAGCGCGGCAAGGTTCCACTACACCCATATCAAAACTCTATCAACCTCTTTGGCTGGAGGCCCCCTTGCTGCTTCTGGTCCTGCCTATGGTCGAGGACACTACCTGGTCCTCGCAAAATCTGTTGGACGCACTTGTCCCACATCTGCACATAACGGATACATACTTGTCAGATACTCTGGTACAAAAAAATGATATATATAAAAAATAAATAAAAATTAAAAACTTTGAAAATAAAAGCATACCTAACCCTCCTCGCTCTACTCTAGGAGGTACGGCCATGTCAGGGTCCCTGGAGAAGTCAATCTCGGCATAGGGGTAGTCCTCTATAACCGGAATTTTCCGAGACCACTAGTAAAAAAAATTGTCATCGAAGGCCTCAATGGTCCTCCCTCCCCCTGTTGCAACAACAACGCCGCCCATCTGCATAGCATCGGGAGAGTGGCCTCGTGCCCTCTTATAGTCTCTCGAGGACTGAGACTGGGTACCCTATCGAAGAATAAATAACACAAAATGGTCCCAAACCTAAATCTCCTATGCACCCGCACTCAAAAATATGTTAACTGTCTCTTCATGCATGTCAGTGTGGTTGTGCTCCATTCAAAAATTTGTGCATTCAAGCACTAAATTGAAAATACATATGCACCTGGGAAGCTTGATGTAAATCTGTGGATCCTGTGATCCGCCCAATGAGTAGAAAAATTGCTTTCAATGGTAGGTTGTTGATCTTATGAATAGGCACTTGAGAACCTACTTTCTCAGTACCAGCCTTGCAGTGGAGTCCAATCAACTCCTCGATGTTGTGTGGCCTAGGGGGAAAAGTGTGTGGGTTGACTGGTTCCCCTCTCCTTGAGAAGCCAGTCATAAAATAGATGTCCTCAGTCGTTGGAGTCAACGACATTCCCTCGAGCATGAATGCCTCTGCATCCTGGTGCCAATAATCTACCAAGGAATTTAGTAGCCTGGGTTGTTCCCTCATGAATGGACACTGGAAGAAGTGTAGAAACCCACATTGTGCTAAGAAAATGACAACATCAGGGTCTTATGATACCAAAAAATCAAAGTCTGCATGTTCCCTCTCTCTCCAATGATATACATCTTGCAAACACAAAAAAAAATGGAGAGTTAACGCTTGCATTCTTTTTTTCCCACTTATTGAGGGTGTACATGGGTTGTATTAAGGACAATGGCATGTACACGTGGGTAGTTCCTATTCTACCCGCATGCACACATGGGTTGTGATTGGACAACCCACTTACACACAAGGCTGGCCCTTTTAAAAGTCAGCGCCCCCACAAAAAAAAAAAATACAAAAAGGAGGAATGGAAATGCAGGAGGGGCTAATTTGTACTTACTTGGTCCAAACATAAGCTCGTTTCATCCACTGAAGCTCCCATAATCAACTCTTTTGAAAAAGGGGTGTTTTTTGACTTTTGGTCAATTCTCAATTAGTAATAGTGATAATGAGCTGCCAAACTTATATTTATAGACTTTTTTGGCCCTTTTTGTCATTTTTTCGAACCCTTTTGTCATTTTTTCTAAACATAAAAATCATTTAGAATGGTTCATGAGTTTCTTATGGAATGTTACGATAAGTGTTACTTTGGGTATTGGGAAAATTTTGAAGAGTTGGGTCATTTAAAAGGTCTTTTGGTAAAAAGTCATTTTTTCAACATTGTGCATGTAAGTTAGGTGTCTTTTCCTCTTTGCCATAGGATCGATCCCATCGAATTGTGACACGAAACCTTCACTTTTTCTCTAGAAGTGTAGTAATTTAGTGGTAGAGCCTACCTATATGTGGATGCCCTAAGTAGATCCTGGTTGATTTTTGGTGTCCATGCTGTCACTAATGACTATAGGCTCAGGAGTCCTTATTAGTTTTTCCCTGATTACAAGTATGAGCCTCATTTGCATGATTCATTATCACTCTTTACCTCACCCTCGGGACTCCCAAAACACAACGGGTCTTCTTTTAAGCGATTTTTAGACCCTCTAAATATGAAAAGATTGTCAAGCAATCGTGTTGCCCTTCATGCTTGCTAAACTAAAATTTGAAGGCACATCTGTTCGGCGGTAGTTTACCCCTTTTTCGTTCTGGATGGTCAAAAGTAAGAACAAAGGTATACTTTAGGTGCCTCAGTTCTCTAGAAGAGTATTCTGAGGTATAGATTTAACCCTTTTTCGAGCTTGAGGGACTAAAACTTACAGAAAAGGAACCCCCACAGAGTCCATAGTTAATCTCTTTTTAGACTCCTTAAAATTGAAAAGATAGTCGAGTGACCTTGTTTCTTCACACTCGTTAAATTGGTCTAGAAGAACATCCCTGACGGAGTCCATAGTTAAGCTCTTTTTAGACTCCTTAAAAATGAAAATATTGTCGAGTGATATTGTCTTTGTCACACTCATTAAAATGATTTTGAATAGATGTTTGTTCGGTGCTAGTTTACCCCTTTTGTGAACCGAATAGACTACCTTCGAAAAAGGTACCCCAGTGGAGTCTCCTTTTACGTTTTTTTAGACTCTCTAAAAATGAAAAACTGGCAATCTTACCTTCTCTGGGCTCGTTAAAATCACATCGAAGGAAGTTATCATTGTCTCTTATTAATCGCATTTGCATTCCTACATCTTTGGCCTAATTTCGGCTCCATGTTGTTCTCAAATGAACCATCTGAAGCATGCCTTATACGCAAGCCCTGTAGCACTTTGCCTTTGCGTCTTGACACCTTGACCCATGGAGGATTTTTCCCGAGTGTCCTTTTCCTGCATATGTCCCTTTTCTCTGAGCATCCATGTGTTCCTTGCACTTGGAACTAGTATGTCTACGACACTCTATCCTCCTTTGTAATGTAGCATTCTTGATTCTTTTTTAAGCTTCCCAAAATTATTGAAAAAGACAAAAAAATCAAATATACCCCAAAAAGAGGAAGGGAAAAGTATTTTGTTTTTATTGACAGCACAATGAGTCACCCTTGGACAAATCAAATCCTTCTGCTTGTAGTCTTACTAAACTTAAGTCCGCCCTTCTGCAGCTTGTCTCTTGTCCTCATGCCTGACCACCTCGAAAGACCAATCAAGTCCTTGCTCAAAATCAATGAAGTTCTATGCCTGAGCATCAAGATCCTCTTGTATGTTCCCAACGAACCGTCGAAGACATCTGGGTAGTGAAGTCGTACACTGATATTACAGTCCTACCCAAGTTTTGAATATTTTGAAGTTGTTTCTCAATCTCTGAAGGCCTCATCTCCCACCATCAGGCCTCATTAGATTTTTGAAGATGGATACTCTACATGTATATATTTTTATTTTGAGATGTAGATCCGTTGTGTATTGCTCACGAATACACTTTATATAGTTATATGACATGGATATGCAGTGTATTTGATTGGAAACCATGATTTTATTTCATCTCGAGCATGGGTATGCTCACCTCGGTGAGACAAATTGTTATTTTTTCAGATGGCACCTCCTGAACTCCGGTCCCTGGACTCACTCACATCGTATAGTAGTGAATATTTGTAATGTATTTTGGACATCAGATGCTCTTCTGACCTCAAACATTAGGGGGCATCTGTTATAACCCTAAATTGCACCTGCCATGCATACCTAGCATCAGATCATCTAACTTTCTATATTTACCAAGACACTATTGAACGACTCTTCTAAAAACCGTCATTTTGAAGGTGTACACACCTTGCCCCATTACTTCCTGTGTACACACGCTTGTTGAGCCACTACAGTCTGCGTACACTCACAAAATATCGTGAAATGTGGAAAATTGCATTGGATACTGGTTTCCAGGCCATTACTTAACCGTTTGACTACCCATAGCCAGTCATCCTAACTGTAACTATCCCTTTTGGCCTATGAAAGAAGGGGTTGGGGTCCCATTGCAAAAGGAAGCACGAGAGAAAAGGAAATCTGCCCATTTTATCAATCCCCCTTTGCCCCAATTGTAAATCCCTTACCATTTCCCTAAGAGAGAAAGCAAGAGGAGAAAGAAGACATGGAAGCAGTTGGTGCATGGTGAAGAGGATCCCAGGACCAAGTTCGAGGAGTAGTGTCGGTCTCATGTTGTAAGAGAATTTTTTGAGATTAATATAAATAAGTACTTTTTCCATCCCACCAAATGACATCTTAAACTTAAATGCTTTGTTTACATTTCTTTCTTATGATGTCTAACCCACTAATTCATATGTAGACTGCATGCTTGTAGTTTCTTGTTTGTCTTTTGATGAATGCAGGTCAGACTTGGGAGGATATTTGCAATCAGGAAAAAACCAAGCACAAAGGGATCGACACTAGAGACATATTTTAAGGTAGGCCTACCAGATCCCTCTCTCTTGTCTTTTATGTAGGATTTTGGGGTAATGTTGGGATAATGATAAAAAGTAGGAGACTTTAGATGGTTAGATCTGCCTAAACTTTAGGCCCTTTGTGTAGTCCATAGAGGGGTTTTCCCACTATAGAAATCAAGATAGTGTGCCCAGAAATTTTGAATACACCTTGGTTACAGCGTACCTCCCGTAGGGGATACACACAGTTCGAGCAAAGCAAGATAAGATTGCATTGTTGAAGTTTAGAGACTTCAACCTCAGAGATCGCAAAGTCTATAACATGCTCACCACACATAAGTTCCTGGCCATAACTGAGGGGAAGAATTCGAAGATAATACCCCAGTTGTGGACTATGAACCTTGAGCAGTCCACCATGCTGAACGCCATGAAGATTCCCCACTTTGGTAGACACCACGAAGTTAATGCATGTGTCAAGATGTTGCTTTCTTGTTACCATGGTGGCTATTTATGGCTAAACCACCGTATAACAGTTGATCTGATGTTGATCAATCAGATCATGGGGTTGAGTATGCAAGGACCTGATCCATAAGAGTTTTACCCTGAAAAATCCATGGATTGCGCTCTAGCACAGAAGATCAAGGACACTTATGGAGATGTAGAGAAGGGAATGTGAGGATACAAGTTAGCTTCTATCCAGAGTGTCACAGTGCACCTCGACTATCAGTTGATTGCATGGAAGTTAGTAGAAAATAACCGACCTACCCAAGTCACCGGTTTTGTAGTCGACCTCGTAGGGAAGTGTGTGGAAGGCCTTCAGATGAACTGGGCGAAGTACCTGGTGAAACAGCTGGAACTTGACTGTAGAGAAGCACAAGATCAAGGATATGAATTTCATTTCAGCTGGTTCTTGATCCATATATATTTTATTTCCTGGGAGATGTCGGAAAGTGCGACCCTCCAGGACATCGAGCCTTTTGAAACACTAGCCGTGAAGTTCAGTACACTCTGGTATTCAAGTGATATGAATAAATAGTGGAAAACAAATTTTGTTTTTCATACCTACTACAATCAGTTGAAGATAGCCATACAATTTGAGCCTCGCATGACTTCGAACACTCTACACTGGTTCAAGCCTTTGATGAAGTTCATTGCAGATCGACATTTTATTTACATCACAGCGCATGATGATGAACACAAGCAACAAATTCAGTCCTACTATAAGCTGAAAGAGGAGGACTTGGAGGAGTTCACTAAATGGTTGGTGGACCTCCTTATTCCAGCAAACCCTGCGGAGATATCTGACATCGACATCCCATAAACTGCATAGGATACACTTGGACCTAGCAGGACAAAGAAGACCAAAGAGGTCCAAGGATTAGACAGTGCATCCATGATGACTGCTTCCATATCACTAGAGTAAGGAGGTGATAGCGAAGATTTATATGACAAATAAGTCGAATAGTAGCAAGGAGACGAGGTTGATCCCCTGAAGAAGAGGAAGGGTTCGCCTCTGAAACCTTCCTCCTGGAAGAAATCGAAGGCCACCATGACCAAGATGCAGACTATCCTCACCTCTGATGACTTTGAATTCCTCATAGCATCCCTGCAAGATGCTTCGCTGGAAATAGCATTGAAACAAGAATAAAAGCAAGAGGAAATGTATGATCGAATTGAGACTAAATTCTGAGGGGTACAACAGGCCCTATAGTCCATCCATGTAGTCTCCACTACACCAGGAGAACTAGAATTGGGAGATGAGCCAGCTCAACTCCACCACCTAGCCGATACATTCGAAGCTCACCTTCGACGAGCACAGGAAGAAACATAGCAAGCCACCTAGGCTTTGACACAAGTACAAGGAGTACTCGTAGAGAAACGCAGTGCTGCAGAACAGAAAAAGCTTGTTCTCCAAGCGAAGTTTGATGAAGAAAAATAACAGCTACAAAAAGAAAAGGAGCAGTTGCTCGCAAAGCAACTCGAAGTAAAAGAAGAGGTCAATAGAGCACTTTGCTCTGTGACAGTCTTATAAATCAAGTCAGAAGACCGAGCTACACAGTAGGTGAACCATCTTGTGGAAGCCATCCAGTAGATACAACAATGCATAGCAGATTTGGAGCTACACATTGTACTTGAGACCCCACAAGATATAAGAGACCAAAGAGAAGAAACCTCTCAGAGAACAGTTGAAAGGCTAAAGGATCTTACCCTAGAATGTAAGAAACTCACTGATCATAGTGCCTAGACCTATGAACAACTCACGAAGAACCCAAAATTAAAGGCACTAGAGTTACAACTCCAAGAGGTGAAGTATCAAGATGAAAAGATATAGGTGCAACTGAAGCCCCTATCAGTTATGGAAAGAATGAAGTGCTCTCAAGAGAAACATACCTCCTAGCAAAAGATCCACACTATCTAGAGTAGGGTTATGGAAGTAACTTAGAGGCTCCAACCTATACAATATAAGGCCTATCAATTGTTTACAGAGGTAGAAGGCCAAGGAGAAGAGCTAGAACAGGTTGTGACTACAGCTGAACAACGTCTAGAGGGACCTATCAATGATGCAGTCATCCAAGAGTTCGTTGAATAGGAGGTCGTATCACGACAACAAGTTGAAGCATCTCGAGCCAAGCTTGAGGCATTCAAAGCATAACTAGTCAGACCAAAGTGACTCGGGATGAGTCACAGGTGAGTGTTGGGGGCCTGTTGGCCCTTGACCAAGTTTTGGGAGATCCTTGGTCAATTTTGACCTATTTTGGGACTTTGATAGCCTGTCGAAGACAGAGCACAAGATGAAGAAAATATCGTGGGATCTCGGCCCCTTTTTGGGTCCTTTTTGGGATTTGCTATTATGTAACAGGTATGGGATGTCGGCCCAAGGGTTTAACCATGTTTAGGCCTATTTTGTAAAGTATAAATAAGTAGCTAGGTGACATAAGTAGTGTGTTCGATAAGCTAAGTGCTAAGTGCAAGTATGGTTTGTATATGATCTGTGCATATTGTGAGAAACTTGTAGAGCTATTTGCAAGTGGTTGTAACTGACTGTGAAAGGCTTTGTGCTAGACCTAGCTCAGGGAAGGAGGATCTAGTGAGGTGTGTGTAGATCTCTTGTCCTACGGAGAGTAGGGTTTTTGTGGCTCTGTGCATGTAGATGAATGATTGAAGCTAATAAAGAAGAAGAAGATTTGGTGGATGTAGCCCCAGGGTGGGGGTGAACCATGTAAATACTGTGTTATTATTCTTTGTGCGATGTTTTGATGTGTTTATGTATTTACTTGCTAAGTTCTTTGATATATATAGATATATTTGTTTATGCTTTGTGCTTATGATGAATCTGGATGTTAGATATGACATAGGTGAATGTGCTTAGTGCTTGAATCTTCTAGATCTGATCCATTTATTTATGCTAAGTGCTTAAATACATTAGATCAGGGTGAATGTTGCGATGCTCTATTTTCTCTGTGGATTAGATATTGGTTAAATAATGATGAACTAATGGTGCTAAGTGCTCTATCATCTATTATAATCACATATCTGTGTCCTAGCTAAGGTTGTAGACACTTGAGTCCTGCAACCACTCCTGTCTCTACCTCATGTGAGACTTCATCTTCTTCGTAGGTGGTGTCGAAAGGGTCGATAGTTAGGGTTTTGTTGGTGCGTTGTTGTAGCGTTGAAACCTGGGTCTTCTCCTATGACAATATCCCTTCTCCAACACTCGTTTGACAATGTAAGGGCCTCGCCACATAGCCTCAAATTTTCTAGCTCCTAGTAAATCATGATCTTTTTCATAGAGGAGAACTAGATCACCCTTAGAGAAAACACATGGCTTGACATGCTTTTCATATTGGGATTTGACACGCTTTTTTTGAGCTTCAATAACCAGGGTGGCATCACGACGGGTTTCATATAATTGTATCAGGTACAATAGATGTTCCTCTTCAACAGAGGTGTTGGGGAGAAGTTCAATGACTAGCTTCAAATATGGTATCTCACATTCAATCGCCAGGACAACTTCGATACCATACACTAATTGGAGAGGCGTAAATCCCATGGAAAACTTGACAGATGTCCGATAGGCCCATAATGCTGAAAATAACATCGTGTGCCAACTTGTCTTGTGAATTCCTATTATCCATCGAAGCATAGTAATAAGAACTTTGTTTATTGCTTCAACCTATCCATTTTCCTGTGGATAATAGGGGGTTGAGTTTTCATGTCGGAGACCCAAATTTTTAGTAAGCTCGGACATCATGAAATTTTGAAAATGGCTACCATGATCAATAACAATAGCTTGTAGGGATTCCAAATCGAGTGATGATATGATTGAATATGAACATTGTTGTATTTTTCCCGGTGTTATCGAATGTAGTCATCACCTCGACCCATTTAGTGAAGTAATCCATAGGTACTATGATGTATCCATGCCCCCCGACCGAGTGAGGGTTACATGTCATGAAGTCAATGCCCCATTTTATGAAGGGACCAACAGAAACTACAGGGTATAAAGGAGCGGGATGAGATCTTATCTTGTTATTATATGTTTGACAAGCATGACACTTCTAGACAGAAATGATACAGTCTTTAAATAAAGAAGGCCAGAAGTATCCTTCTCATAAGATCTTTTGGGCAGTGGCATACCAAGACATATGACCACCACATGCTCTAGAGTGGCAATCATTCAAATCTTTCTCAGCCTCATCATAGATGAGACATCGTCGGAAAATTGAGTCAACACCACGATGATAAAGAGTGTCACCGAGAATTATGTATTGAAGGGATTGATACCATATACGACTATGATATGTACTAGAAAGGTTGGGCTGGAAAGTTTGAGTCTGGAGATAAATGATAATATCTCTATACCAAATGTCATCAGAACTGATCAGAAAAAGGGATTCATTAGGTAAGTAATCCTCTGCCAAATTTGTTGTATCAGTCGAGGGAAGGTCACATATCAATTCGGCAAATACCAAAGATTTCTTAAAATTAGCACATTCAAACTCTAAGTTGAACTCCTAGAGAATCACTATCCATTTGGAGTACTTTCCCCCTAGTGATTGGCGTGTAAGGATATGCTGCATAGGGTTGCAATTAGAAATGACAGTGGTCTTATGTAATAAGATATAATGACAAAAATGTTGGACATCTTGAACAAATTCCAAGGCCATTTTCTCCACATGTAGGTATTTGTCTTCAATATTCATGAGACTCTGAATCAAATAATAAATTACATGTTCGATGTGTGGATAATCTTCTTGGACTAAAACCATGGAAATGGTAGAGTCCAAAGCGGCAAGGTAAAGGAAATAGTCTCGACTATAACCGGGTGGGAAAATCAGTGATGTACGAGTCAAGGCAAGTTTTAAAGATTCAAAGGATTTATTGGTAGTATCATCCCATACAAACTCATAACCTTTCTTCAATAGTCAAGTAAAACCTTGTGTTAACTCGACGTAATTTGGAATGAATCGACACAAAAATTTTGCCTTCCCTTGAAAACTTTGAAGCTGGCGTAGTGTGGAAGGAGGAGGTAGATTAAGGATAGCCTCAAACTTCAAAGGTTATACCCTAATTCCATGAAGTGACACAATAAATCCCATAAGTCGGCCGGAATCCCAATAGAAAACACATTTGTGTGGGTTCAAATGTATACGATAGTAACGACAACGAAGGAAAATGGCTCGGATATGGGTTAGGTGATCTTGGCGACACATGGAATGAACCAATAGATAATCAAGATACAGTTGTACGATATTCTTGATATCATGAAAATCATAAGACATGGCACGTTGAAAAGTCTCCCAGCGTTCTTCAAACCGAAAGGTAGTTTTCGGTAGGAAAATGTACCCCAAGGAGAAGATTTCTATCACGACGTAATCATCGATGATGTGGTCAATGAAGGGGGTTGGATAATTGTCGTTAGGAAAATATTTATTGATATCCCTATAATATACACATACAAGGATCATGCCTTGTTTCTTGTTGACCGAGACTAGATTGGAGACCCAATTGGTTAAAGCCATAGGATAAATAAAGCCAACCTTAAGAAGTTTTTCAACTTCAATCTTGATAGCAACGACTTTATGAGGGTGGACTGGGCGAAGTCTCTGCCAGACATTTTTAGCATTTAGGTAGGTCTTAATTTCATGCACAATGACGTCGAGGTCAATACTTGGCATCTCTTCGTAGCTCCAAGCGAAAATGTCACAAAATTATTGAAAAATGAATTTATAAGTGACGACCTCATCAATGGAACATGAGGTTCTGATGTGAACATTTTCGACGATTCTAGGTTTAATGGATATGTCAAGAGGAATGGTGGGTGAGATATTACTCAGGTTCCCTTCATATAACACTTCGTGGGATGACTCGGGAACAAACGAAATGACAACAATGGTTGAAGGATTCGAAATCCATTGGTAACTCTCTATGGTGTGTTGTTCTAGGAAGATAATGGAATGATTATGTCCATCGTCCCATGGGGTTTCTTCCATGGACATGACTGACATGATAATCTCGTCGGTAGGAAAGATCACATGAAAGGGATTGGGAGATGAATCACAAAGAGAGGGAGTAGAAGGGGTTGTCGATTGAATGGATTGATAGGTGGATTCAACTGGACTTAATGGCATTTTTTCACCATAGAAAAGATAATCACCAGGATCGGGTACTATCCATGGGTCATGAGACACGGGAGTTTCGTGTACATAGGTGGAAATCATGTTGATTGAGGCAACAAAAGGAGGTGGAACATTGGGTGGTGGTATTGGTAAGGTACCCATTAAAGTGAAATCTTTCAGAAGAAGCACATTGGCATTCTCGTACCCAGGGGGTGTCTTCAAGATAAAGGGTATGTTGCTAGTATGGGAATCAGAATTGAAAAAGGCCAGTTGGTCAACCGTAACGAATTTTCCTTGATGTGGGAAACGTAACACATGGAAAAGGGCAGACACGACGACACACATAGAATCAATCCAACTATGGCCAAGTAAGAGGTCATTGTCAATAGGTGCATCAAAGACCTCGACGTTGACCAATTTTCCTTCCAACGTAATAGACAACAAGGGAATAAAACCGTAGGGTTTAAAACCAAAACCATTGAAATCCTTAAGTGTATTGTGTGTTTCGGTGAGGGGAGGAGAGCCAATGGATTTCCAAAAAGTAATTGACATAACACACGTCGAGGTACCCTCGTCAATAACGGTTCTACAGATGTTCTTGTTCTTGACAACAACTTGAATCTGAAACGCTAACTGAGCAGGTAGCCTTGGAATGTGGTATTCCAAGTCAAAGATTATCAAATTCGTATCTGTGGGATCAATTCCACCAATGGCCATTAATGGTGCCTTCCATTGAGTAGGAAAACTTTGAAGGACTTCGAGAGCTGACATCGCAGAGGGTTCTTGAGCAAGGTCTTCTACAATGTTGTAGTTTTGAGTAGCACGTGCGTGAGGATTAAAGGAAGAATTCCGAACAATGCCCTTTGGGGGAGGGAAGAGAATTGTATTGGAACCCATTCATTCGAGATGAAGAGGACCTTTGGGAGGTGAAGTTGAGGGAGGCATTTGAACCAATGAAGGTGGTAATTCATCAACTTTTTCCTTTGAAGGAGAATAATCTTTGGCTCAAGTGGTGATTGCAACATTGTTCTTGGTAGAATTACCAGTACACATAAGGACATATGACGTGGTGGAAGGAGAGGGTTGGTCATGAATGACCAATTAGGCCTCTTGTTGAGAAGGGAAAGGTTATGACAAAATGACAGGTGTGGGATTCTTTCTGGTTACTTAAAGGAACTTAGTGACCTCAACACATCTTGGACAATTTTTCGTGTAGTGATCATCACTAGAGATAAGGCAAGGATATCGAGGTTTACGCTTATCCTTATCATCAATAGACTATGTCTTAGGTTTATTGGATTGAGGATTATTATTTATATCCTCCTTATTCTTACCCTTTCCTTTTTTAGATTTATTTTTTCTGATAGGGGTGGATTGAATGGAGTTAACCTTAGAAGTTTTGTCGGTGGAAGGAGTAGGAGTAGGAGCACCTTGAACATTAGAAGAAACAAATTTGGGATTGGTGTGAGTGGCTGACAAGGATTTAGCGTAAGTATGGAAGGTGCCAATCACACTGTCAAAAACATGAGAAGCTTTTGGGGTTGTTGAGGTAGTGGTGGTAGAGGGGCGAAGAGCGTCAGGGAGCAAGTCTTAAAGAGTGCTCGTTTGTGAATAAACGAGATCTAGGTATTGAGCGCGACTAATTGCCTGCTCTTTAGTGACAACTCCACCCATGGAAATATCATGGGAGATTTTATTGATGAATGATTTGGTGAACCATTTAGTCAATAACTAATCAGGAAGGTCGAGTTTTATCAAGCGTCTCCTCCATATCCACTCATGAATGTGATCATAAATGTGAGTGGAAGAGGATTTCTTAAAGGAACTTAAAATATTGGTTCCTGTCTCATAGTGGATTGGAAATTGGTAATGCGTGAGGAAATCCATGGATAGGGTATTAAAATCATTAAAGAAGCATCATGGTAATTCTATGTACCACTTTGCAGCCGAACCCGTGAGAGTTCGTTGGAAGATTCCTAACCGAATGGAGTCATCCATCAAAGATTTGGACGAGCACCAAAGGTGAAAAGTCATAACATGGTTTTTTGGGTCTTCTCCCGGTTTACCATCAAATTTGGGAATGTCCAACGGTAACTTGGCTGGTATAACAGGCCAATGGGGAGAATGTAAGATAGGATCATTCAAGATTCTAGACAATTTGGGTAAATCCAAAGTGGCTAAAAAGGGAAACTGTTGATTCATCTGAGGGTACCGATGAATTTGGGGAGGAAGTCTCATCAGTATATCAGTAGGAATGTAAGAAGTATGCATGTACATGGAGATTCCTGACAGATTCTTCTGTGGAAGATTTGGAGGCATATAGCCCATGGGTTTGGGTTGGTTAGAGATGTTCCCTTAAAAATGGACAATAGACTGAACATTTGGACCCCAATAAGGATTTAAAGAACTAGGATACAGCTGGCCAAAGTGAGGGGGTACAAAATAAGTGACTTGAGGCTATTTCCCCCCAAATGATTATGGATTTCTTTGTGAAAGAAGGTTCCAAAGGTGGGATAGTGATCCCGATGTGTTATGTCCGTATAGTGGGCTATAGAGTCTAACTTGAGGTTGTCCTCCAAGTGGAGGTTTCCCCCCAACATGAGATTTCCCTCCAACAAGAATCTGGTAACCAGAAGTGAATGGATGATAGGTGCTTCCAATTGGATTAGAGCCACTAGGGCCAGATCCCCCAGGAAAATTTGGATAAGACCCTCTGGAGAGGACCTCAGAAGGTGTAGGAACAAAACCAAAAACAAAATTTTACCCAGGTGGAACAAAAAGTCCAGAAACTCTGAATGGAACCTGGGTAGGGATGATGGTGGAAGGATTCAAATCTTGATACCCAGGAGGAAGTGACGGGATAGGTCTAGAAGAAAGTGGTGTACCAATGGGATCTTGGTTAACCACCACATTCCCGGTAGGAATAGTTGTAGCATGTGGGACCATAGTAGGACGGTCCATATGGAGAGAAAAAAATGAGCTAGGACCAACTGACTGTGTGTCTGGAACGATGATGATGTTGCTAGTTGTACCAACAAAATGGTCTAAAGGTATCATGTAGGTTTTTATAACCCTATAATTTATAGGATCAACTGTTGATTGTATTTATGTTCGCTTTAGTGTTTTTAATTTGCAGAGATTACTACATCCTGAAAAAGAAAGAAAAATGAAAAAAGAAAGAAAAAAGAAAAGAAAAAGAAAGAAAAGAAAATGAGAAAAGAATAAAAGAGGGCATAAAATAAATTAAATAAAGCTCCATGCAATAAAATTGGCTTGATCCATACAGTCTAAGCATGGCCAAGTCCTTTTAAATTGATGTTGATAGTCTTAGTGAATAAGCTTGACTGAACTATCTAATCTTAGTCAAGATGATAGGTTAGTTAGTGAATACATTTGACCAAACAACCTAATCTTGGTCAAATAGCCCCTAGGTAGAGTATTTTCTTAGTCCAACAATCTAAGCTGGGCCGAAGGTCCAAATGACGTAGGTTAGGACATAGGTTAAACGACTTCTTTTCAATAAATATGTATGATGATTGATGAAAAATGCAATATTTTAGATGATGATGTGTTTTTCTAACCCCATGGTCATAAAGAGAAGAAGAAGCAGTGTGAAAAACCCATAAAAAGTCATTAAGCCTAAGTCCCACGCCATATGTTGAATCGTGCCCTGGAAAAATAAAGATTGGGCCTAGATCTACGACTGAGCTGTGAGAGCCCAGATCTACAACTCTGAAAAGATTTCTG
>SNQJ01S0184533.1:5162-19091 GCA_010110895.2 Picea sitchensis
CTTCATAGGAAGACTGCATAAAAATCATGAGCCGATGTTGGAGTTGGGGGCTTTCTGGCTTAGTTCTTCAAAAATGGGATGTGGATTTTGACCCAGTTAGGGCTCCGATTCCGTCTAATAGGTGTGGGATATCCTTCCTGGTCTTCTGTTGGTGTTCTGGAATGAAGCCTTCTTAGCTGCTATTGGAAACAAAATTGGGCGCTTTGTCAGTCTGGAGCCGAATTGGGCCTCCAAGGCGGACCGTCATTGGGCTTGGTTCCAAGTAGAAGTCGATCCACGGGATAGTTTGTTGGGGGAAATCGATCTGGTTCTAGGGGAAAAATCATGGCAGTAAAAGATGACTGCTGGAGGCTACCCTTTCGTCGTTTCACCTGTATGAAGCCGACCACCTTCAAACCCAGTAAAGTAGGGCTATCCCTATGGCAGCCGAAAAAAAAAGGTCTGGGTAAAAAAGTTGAAAGTCTCAAGGCTCGATGTCGAGCAGTCTGAGGGCATGCGGGTTTCAAATGAAAAGGGTTTTTCTCATTTCGATTCAGGAGAAGGTCACGAAGAGGAGGTGAGGACTCTGTCTTTTTCACCCGGACCAAATCCTGTTAAGATTTTACCTGTTTTTGTTTCTAAATGTGCTCCTCATCCTTTGGAAGTGCTGGGGAAAGCACGGTCTGCCAGAAGGTAGAAGATGCAAGGGTAGTGGTAATTTCCTCTGCAAAGTCTATTTAGTTCGACTCGACGTTGTAGATCGGGTCGTTGTAGATCGGGTAGCCAAGACGATAAAGATTCTTCTCCGTCTTCTCTTCTTAGGCATCTTGGCCATGTGGTGAGCCCAGGTCTTACTAAGGGAACATCTGATGTGGATCTTGCTCCCAAACCCCTGCCATCTAAAGGCGACCCTTCCCCCAAAAGGGTTATGCTCTTAGACCTCGAGTGAAATTAAAGGAAGACTCCTCTTTGCAAGGGGGCTTAGCCCTTGATTCTTTCTAGTCTAATTCGGTTGGAAGGAATCCCATTCGCAGAAGCAACAATAGAAGGCAGTTTAGGATATCAAAAAAGAGAGACAGCCACCATAAGCAGCAGGGTCCTTGGAGAAGGGAAAGCCCTTAAAAAGCCTCCCTCATGATAATACTATCCTTCAATGCTAGGGGGTGCTTGCAAACAATTATCCCTCAAAAGGCTTATAGATCTTGCTAAGGGAACATCTGATGTGGATCTTGCTCCCAAACCCCTTACATCTAAAGGCGACCCTTCCCCCAAAAGGGCTATGCTCTTAGACTTCTAGTGAAATTAAAGGAAGACTCCTCTTTGCAAGGGGGCTTAGCCCTTGATCATCTCCAGTTTAATTTGGTCAGAAGGAAGTCCCATTCACAGAAGGCACAATAGAAGGTGGTTTAGGATATAAAAAAAGGGAGACAACTACCATAACTAGGGCCCTTGGAGCAAGGAAAGCCCTTAAAAAGCCTCCCTTGTGATAATACTATCCTTCAATGCCAGGGGGGTGCTTGCAAACAATTATCCCTCAAAAGGCTTATAGACATTGTTTTAGTTCAGGAGACAATGGTGGATGGAATTAGAACCAGAGCTGCTTTTGAGCCTTGGCTTAAAAATTGGTCTTTTTGCATTGTGGAGTCGAGTGGTTTGATTTCTGGTTGGAGTCTGGTTTTCAAAGCCCTTTCTTCATCTTCCTTTAATTCAACAATCTCAGTTAATTTGGAAGTTAAAGAGTTGGGTCTTGCTTTGATTGTGATAAATATTTAATGTCCCTATGTAGAGAGAATTCCTTTTTGGGAAAGTTTGGCAAAGGTAGGTGCCTTGGGAGACCTCATATTCTAATTGGAGGGGACCTAAACCTAACTCTATCCTTGAGAGAAGTGTGGGGGGGAAATCCTAGATAGGACCCTCAGAGTGGTTTTTTCTTTGCGTTTTTTGAAAAGCATGGTCTGGTAGACTTTGAACCAGTAAAGTTATTGCCAACTTGGAGGAATTTTCAAGTCAATGAGGATGCGATCTCTAAAAGGCTTAATTGCTTCTTGGTGTTTGAAGCACTGGTGGATAGTCTGTTCCTAATGAAGTATTGGGAGTCAACCGAAGGATTGTCAGATCATCTTCCGGTTTTGTTCAAAATAGATTTTAAAGAGGAGAAGCCTCCTCCTTTAAAGTTGAATCATTATTGGTTATTCGAACAGGGTTACGGGAACTTGGTAGAGGATTCTTGGGAGCACCTAATTTCCCCTTCTTCCTCTTCTTTCATGTTCCAATTTGCGGAAAACCTATCCAAGGTCAAAGTTGACAAGAAACAATGGCTTGCTTCTTTTAATGAGAAAGTCAAAGCTCTGCTTAAGGAATCCGAGCTCAAGATTAAGATGTATGAAGACAATGCCTTTGACCTTCTATCAAAGGATGACCTATCTCAGTTGCGAGCTCTGGAATCCACTCGTTAGGCCCTRCTAGAAAAGGAAGTGGCAGTGTGGCGATTGAAGAGTCGAGCCCTTAGGATCAAGGAAGGAGACTACAATACTAAATTTTTCCACAAGTTTGCAACCTATCGGAAAGATATGAATACAATTTGGGAAATAAAAACTTCCGAAGGACCTTTAGCGCCCTCATTCAAGGATAAGGTTGATGAAGGGGTTCGTCATTTTGAATCTCTTTACAAGGAGCCAACTGGCTATCCTATTCACAAGAAATATTAGAGGTAATTTCCAAATTCCTTCCAGTCTTTTTGGAAGATATGAACCAGTCTCTGGAAGAGGATGTTTCAGAAGGAGAAATTCAGGCTAGTCTTGCTTCCATGCAGAAAGGAAAGAATCCCGGTCCTGACAGGCTTATAGTTGAAATTTACCGTGGCTTTTATGATCTCTTAAAAGATGATCTGTTAAAGGTGGTCAAAGAATCTAAAAAAACAGGGAAAATGTTGGGAACACTTAATTCCACTTTCATCACGTTAATCTGTAAGAAGCAAGATGGAGTTTCCTTTGATGACTTCCGACCTATCTCATGTTGTAATGTGATCTACAAGATAGTGGCCAAGATTATAGCCCTAAGGTTCAAGCTCATCCTGAGCGAGTTTATTTCAAAAGAAGAATTCAGTTTTCTTTAGTGCGACAGATCCACGATACCGTGCCAATCGCACAAGAAGCCATCCGTTCTATTGAGTAGTGCAAATAGTCATAAATTATTCTCAAGCTTGATTTATCCAAATCCTACGATCGAGTCAATTGGATTTTTCTTCGGTTAGTCCTCTTGCAGAGGGGCATGAATCTCTCCTCAATCAATTGGATTATGCGATGCGTTCAATGCATCTCTTTTGTGATGCTTATTAATGGAGCCCCTTCTAGGTTTTTTCGGGTGCTTAGACAAGGTTGTCACCTGTCCCCTTTTCTTTTCCTCATTGTGGATGAGGCCCTTAGTAAATTGATATCTGATGCTAGAGCTAGGGGGGCTCTTAGGGGAGTTAAGATTCTGGCTCAAGAATATATCACTCACCTCCTTTTTGTGGATGATGTTTTATGCTTCACCCATGGCTTTTTGAGGGACCTCTCTTCTTTTAAATCCATCCTAGATTTGTATTGCAAAGCTACAGGYAGGGAGATTAATTATGGCAAGTCGTGCCTAATTCCCAATTGTCTTGCAGAAAATCTTGTCCAGCAGGTAGAAAATATTCTCCCTTTTCCTCGGAAAGATTTGGACTTTGGGTTCAAGTATCTAGGTTTTTTTCTCAAACAAAATGGTTATAGGTTTGCAGATTGGATGTGGATATTTAAGAAAGTTGAAGTGCGTATTTCATATTGGGTCAATAGACTCCTATCCAGGGGGGGCGTTTGTTTTTTCTCAAGTCTGTACTGGAAAGTATCCTAGTATATTGGACGTCTATAACAACTGTGCCAAAGAGCATTTTGACCAGCATAAAAGAGATCAATTTTCATTTTTTATGGTCGGGTTCTCGTCAAATTGGAGGCATCCCTCTTGTGAAATGGAGTCGGGTGGCATCCCCAAAAAAGATTAGGGGATGGGAGATTAAAAACATTTTTTTCCAGTCAATCCCTTGCAACTAGAAGCGTATGGAGGCTTACCCACAACTCCTCCTTATGGGGTCGGGTAATTTAATCCAAGTATCTACACGATTTGCTGATTGAAGATTGGTATAGACAACCAAGGAAGTCAACTAAATGATCAATTGTTTGGAAAGCATTGATTGCAACTTTCCCCTTAGTTGTTTCGTGGACGGTGTGGAGAATTGGTAATGGCAGGGAAGTAAAAATAGGTGAGGATCCTTGGCTTGGTGCTGATGAGGAGTTTCGACTCTCAGATCCACTTCTTCAATCTCTCCATGAGTTCAGTATCTTCTCCCTTGAGGATGCTAAAGTGCAATCTCCCCAATCCAGTGGGAGATTAGGTTGGAAGTCAAAGGTAGATCTTGGGTTGGATGGCACATAAGGAGATGAATGGCACAATTATATTGGAAAGTTGGTTTCTAATTTTACTGGTTTAAGGAGGAGGAGGAGGATGTGTTATGCTGGTCAAAAAATCTTGGGATAGGAAACTATACAACCACATTGGGGTACTTTGCTTTTGTGGAATCATAGTTCCTAGGGGAAAAACAATGGGGGTGGGGCCTTCTATGGAAGCTCCATGCTTCGTTGAAAAGTAAAATTGCTTCGTGGCTTGCTCTGAACAACAAGTTGTTGACTTGGAAAAATGACGTAAAAAGGGGTTGGGTCGGTCCCAACAAATGTACTTTGTGTAAACTAAATGAGGGATCCACTTCTCACATTTTTTATTTCTTGCCCTTACACAACGTACGTATTGAGGCACATGGAACTTGTGTTTCAACAAAAATCATCCTCGAAGAAGCAAGGGCTAGAAGATTGCATGAAGGAATGGCTCGAGAATAAATCAATCAAGCAGTATGAAGCTTTTCCCTATACTTTGGTATATGGTATTTGGTGGGCCCGCAAGTCCAACATTTTCAAAGATGTGGATCTTCCACCATAAGTCACTGTTGGATTAATCATCGAGCTTACTAAGGAATTCAGAGTGGAGCCCAAGGAAAAAAAACCAAGGGTGTCGATTATGCATGAGCTAGATCTTGATACCCTGTGGGGATTCTTCGATGGCGCGAGTCAAGGAAATCCTTCAGTCTGCCGAGTTGGCGTCGTTTTATTTCTGAATCAAAATCATTATCTTCACATTAGGTATGCTCTAGGCAGGGGGTCGAATAACATAGTTGAATTCATTTCCCTCTAGACCCTTCTCTCGGTTGCCATTAAGAAAGGTGTAAGGAAGTTGTAGGTGTTGGGAAACTTGAAGCTAGTTACTGATTGGGCCTCCAAGAAGGTCACTGTGGAGAATGTGCGCTTAGGCCCTTTGTCGCTGGACTTATAGGTTTCAATGCAGTCTTTTGAATGGATTTCATTCAAGCACATCTACAGAGAACTCAATATGAAAGCCAATGTGTTGTCAAAGGAAGCTCTAGCTCTACTTGTAGGGTTGTTCGGTATATATGAGTTATTGGATGGAGCCGAGATGGAATATTTGGAATTCCATTTCTAGTCTTCTTTTCCTACTGGGTTTTTTCTGTTGTTAGTCTTTATTTGTCGTAAAGGAGTATATGGCTTTTGTAAAGCGAAATTATGATCATAATGCTATGGTAAGAAAAACAAGTCTTTGTAAGTTTTAAAAGTAGATTGTAAATGATGCACAACTGGTATAGTTCTGAACTACTATGGGATCAAATGATGCACTAAAGGAGAGCATAATCTCTTTTTTGTAGACTCTTGAAGGGATTCAACGCCATATTATTCCTAGCAAGATCTGCAACATGTATGTTCATTTCTCATGAATATAAAAAAAAATTCCTTGGAAAAAAAAACATTATCTAGCTCCTTAGATGGAAGGAGTTGACAAGAAAGTTCTATAAAAGATCCTTCATAGTTCATTTCTCTATTTAAAATTAGTAAGACAATATGTTTAGAGACATTTTTAGTGGGAGAAATAGTTCTCTCTATTTCTTTTAAAAGAGAAATAACCCATGGACTGAAAAACCCAAGAACAATACCACCCCATCCTCAAGCATGTTTAACTTAATGAATATAAGGTTGTTGGCACTACGGCAAGACAATTACATTAATTCCTTCCAACAATGTTGACAAGGATACATACGAGTATGTAAACCAACATAATGACCCCTTTTTAACTAAGGCGAACTGCAACCCAAATCACTGTGCATTAGCTTCATCAATAATTAGCACAAGTGCCAAGAAGGCACTAAGGCAACATAAAAAAGGCACAAGCCCCAAGAAAGGTGTCGAATATGCAAGCCACATATGCGAGACCACACATAAGGGAGGAGCGTGCCCATTGAGATTTGAACTTGATTCATCTTCACAACAACTGCTCCAAGTTGTCGCTAGACCACACCAGATTGACCTCTCTCTCTCTCTCTCTCTCTCTCTCTCTCTCTCTCTCTCTATATATATATATATTGGGTTATGGTTGTTATCTATTTGGTGTATGTAATTACAATCTATTATTACAATCGTATATACTTGTGACGGGGTTTCATTTCACATCAATACTTCCTTTGGCTAGGGGTGCGTTGGGAATGATCCCACTAAGATAACAATTTTGAGACAGGAAATTTATGAAGCATTCCTTGCACCAAAATCTTTGTCAATCTGGGAGTTGGCTTTGGGGTGCAACTCCTAGGTTGCAGTGATAGGATCATGTGCCCTCTTTGTCTCTTAGTTGTTATTAGTGTGATGTCAGTGATTGTGAACTTGATTCACAACAGAATCCGCCTAAAGTTAGTTCGGACCACCCAACTTGACCTCTCTATATATATATATATTTTAAGGCGGCTATATTCATTTCGGTGTATGTAATTGCTACCCATTGCCAATGGCATACTTCAGGACGTAGTTCTACTGCCACCAATACTTCCTTTGGCTAGGGGTGCGTTGGGAATGATCCCACTAAGATAACAATTTTGAGACAGGAAATTTATGAAGCATTCCTTGCACCAAAATCTTTTATTTGGACCGGGATATTTAAACCCTAGGTTGCAAGGAGAGGTGTTTTTGTCTTTAGTTAGTTAGTGGATGCTGATACCTGTTTACCCCTCATATATATATAGGTATATATATATATATGCCATATATATATATATGGAGAGAGAGATGGCACTATAGTAATAGATTACAATCACTAACATCACACTAATAACAACTAAGAGACAAAGAGGGCACATGATGGGTGGTTCTCTTATTAGATGTGGTTTACTTAGCATGATTCATATGACTTGTGGACCCTTGGAGGGTGTACTTGTTTGTCTTTGCAGGACCTTGCCCATAGGATGGATGCTAGACCCCACGTCTGGGGCACCATATTATGATTAGTGTTGCACCTTGATGATGGAGGACGTTGCCTTTGGAGGCATATTGGCATGGCTAGAGGATGAGAGTCTACCCTTCTCCACTTGAAGGCTAGCCTTTGGAGGCCTAGACGTCACCCTCCTAGCTCATGACGTCACCTAGGGGCTAGGGTTTGATGGATCACTTATGGATTGATAGAGAAGGCATGTAGCATGGACCTTGACATGTGAGAGAGGGACATATGGCCTTTGGAGGCCCAACGTTCCACTTTTTCAGCCTTGACGTCACTCTCATGAGCCTAACGTCACCCTCTTTAGGGTTTTATCTCATGTAAATTTAATTTTTGTAAATGTAAAGGATAATTAAAGGGGGTCGACCCTCTTATGTTTTGATGTTGACAATTTTAAGTGGACAAATAGGTCAAGGAGGTTCCATATAAATAAACCTCCTTGACATTTCATTTTATCATCACATTTCTCTCAATTGTGAGAGCACTAAGTCTAAATTTTTCGCCCTATAGGGCTATCTCTCTCTTCTACACTCATGCGAATTGCTTGGAGGATCAATTGTTGATGTATTTTGCTGATTTTTGGACGAAATTTCTGTAAGTAGGGTTTATTCTTGTTATATATTGGTGAAGTAAGTAAATTTCTGCAATTTCATTTCATGTTATTGAATGTTTATGGTAAAATTTGCTTGTTCATATTTTAGATTTTGCTTGGTAAAACCCTAAGAGAGGAGCACAAGTGCTTCCTCTTCTCACAAGGTTAATTTCATCCATAAATTTGTGAAGGAAATCCTACATAGGGTTAAGCTCCTAAAGCCCTAAAGTGCTAGCGCTTTAGGAGTTTCAATTCTAGACTCTTGATTGTGACATTATTGAAGAACTTAAGAAGGGAGAAAAGGTTGCTCGAGTCCAAAAGTGCTAGCACATAAGGCCCTTCTCTTTAAGGCTTGAAACCTAAGGCCCTAATGTGCTAGCACCTTAGATTTCAAGCCCTACCTCTTAGATCTTGCTATTATCATCTCCAAACATATTGTATTGTTGTTGTAAAAGACTCCATAGCCCTAAGGCACTAATCAGTTAAGCTCTCTTGTGGTGAAAGTGATTAAAAAACTCTTTATTCTTAATCTCTCAAGCTATTTACTAACTTTACTAACACTAACTTTTGCTAATTGAGTGACAAACTTGCTGCTCTTGCAAAAGTTTTCTACTGCCACCTGATAACAATTAAATTTTTTGCATACATTCATCTAAAGGTGGCCTAACATACCCAAAAATTGCATACAACAATTGGATATTGTTCTAGTGAATTTATGTTATATTTTCATTGTCAATTGTTGCAATTTTGAAACATATTTGTTACTGTTGTTACAAATTTATACTTCTGTTGTAAAATTGTTGTATTGCTGCAAATTTGTACCAGCCATAGCAAATTCTGATTGTCTAGTGTCTTATGAGGTTCCAATTGGATGTTTGCACTAGGAATTGATCATATAAATGCCATAAATTGTTTTTGTTCCAGGCATGTACTCATACAAGCTTCATATCTATTTTTCCTTTGACTTAGGTGATCAAGAGAGGGGGCAGTAGGCTTGGCTATCAAACTTGCTACTTTGATCCCTTGAGGTCACCAGGGAAGCCTCCCTTGTGTTGGATCTCCTCCATCACTAAAACAAGGAGATTTCTTACTAAGGTGACAGTAGTAGGATTTCCTATAGTTACGCAAGATTTGATGATTTTGTGTTGGGCTTTGCACAACTACAAATCCTGTGATAACAACATAAACAAAAACCACAAGTTAATGAGGGCCCAAAAGGCATGAAACCCAAGCCCCTGGTGATGATAGTACCTGAGCAAGGAATGATGTTATCATATCAACTTGGGGGAACTTCTGTAAAACTATTTTTAGAATAATAGAATGTATCCATAGTAGTAGAATGTATGATGTTTTTATACCACACCACAATATATTCTCTTCTATATATATCAATGTCTCTTTAGAAGCAAATGAATTGTTCTTTAAAAAAAAAGCTCATTTTATCTTTGTTCCCTTTTTCTATTTTTACAAAGTTTTTTCTAGAAATTTCTTCCTCATGTTATTGGAAAAATGGAGATAAAACTCATTTATATAATCTTTGCAATTATTTATAATAATGACAATCTTAAAATTTTACACTTCATAAGAGCCTTCGTCTAGAAAAAAAAATACAAAAAATAACCCAACAAATAAGGTCTAACAAATGAAATGCCCAATTATCACTACATTAATTTTCCTTAATATTAAAAGGAAGATACTCAACAAACAAGTTACTCAATCATCAAACTCAAGTTGGAAGGTCCTTATTTCCATGGGTGATAAGTCTATTATGTGCTCTCCATCCTTTATTGTTATCCTCTCCTTCCACTTTCCAATTCAATCTCCTCATTTGTGACTTCTCCATAGTTGCAGAAATATTAAGCTCCACGATCTTTTTAACCTGCACAATCATGCAAAAATTATTTCATCAATCAATATTGTAGTCAAGATATGATGAACATAACTTCTTTTATTTTAGAATGAGTAAACACTTACTTATTTCAAATGATGGAGCAAACATCAAGAAAATAAATTCTTTTTACTTTTTAAGGTAAGAACTTTTTATTTATGATGGAAATTACTCCATGAAATTGGTAAAGTCTTTCTTTTACTTTTATATGGAAGAGGTCCAAAATTCAAATCTCTCTTCTCCCATGTTAAAATAGATATTTATATTATGTTACTGCAAATCAATTATCAATTGAAAGCATTTACTCAAAAAAATAAAAGAGAGCTTTACATTCACGACAACAACATTTCTTATATTCTTTTAAACATGCCCTATTTTATAGAAGATCAAATTGGGACATTTACACAATAAAAACTTTGCATTCATGATAATCATGTTTCTTTTATTCTTTCTAGCATTCCCTATTTCCTTGTTTTATAGAAGATAAAAAAATCAAAACTTACCATTTTATTCATTACACACAAAAAGAAAGCTTTACATTCATAATAACAACATTTTTTATATTCGTTTAAACATTACCTATTTTATAGAAGATCCAATTAGGGAATTTACACATTAAAAACTTTGCAACGATGCCTCTTTTATTCTTTCTAACATTCCCTATTTCCTTGTTTTACAGAAGATAAAAAAAATCAAAACTTACCATTTTATTAAAATATACACATAATAATCTAAAGTTCATCAAATCACCAACTTTAAAACATTTCTTATCTTCTTTTAAACATTCCCTATTTTATAGAAGATCGAATTGAGTCATTTACACATTAAAAACTTTGCATTCATCATAACCATGCTTCCTTTATTCTTTCTAACATTCCTTATACTTGGAAATAATGGAGCAAGAGTCAGTTGCAAGAGATAGTTACGTAGAAGAACTCTATTAGTCAAGAGTTAGTAGTGTAGTTGAACTTTACTTCACTTAATGTAGATTCTAATTTTATGTGGTTTGATGTAACCGACTAAGTAGAGTAGTTTCCTATATAATGATGTAATCAGTTCTCATTCAACAATATAGATTGTGAGTGTTGCCTCACCTGTGTTTGTTTCGCCTAATTCTAAGTTGGTATCAGAGCCGCGGAAGTGAGGAGCCGCAGAAGGGAGGTACGCCAATTTCTAGAAGTCTGCAGGTCCCTCCTCTGAAAGGGTGTGGCGACATACTACTCAAATTTTGCGCACGTTTGAAAACCTAAAATTTCCACACTCCAGCTGTGTATTACAGTGCGTAAATCCTCAAAGATTTCCGCACTCCAAGTGCATAGTGAGGTGCGGACTCGCCACACTCTAATAGTAGCGTGAGGTGCGGAAACGCTTGAGATTTTCGCACTCCAAGTGCATAGTGAGGTGCAGACTCTCCGCACTCTAATAGAAGCGTGAGGTGCGAAAATTGTGAGTTTTTCATGAAGCGTAAGTTTTCATTTTTTTTTACTGCATGGCATTTTTGCTGCATGAGCTTTGAGCGCGAGGTTATATTGGTGCCACGATTTAAATTGGTGAGTTAAAATTTTTCACTTTATAAATCATGAAGGAGTTATTACATGATGGCATGAAGGAGTTATTACATGATGGCCTATGATTTAAAGTGGATGTGAAGTATTAACTTTTTATTAAGTGAACATTTTGTGAGGAATAAGAAAGTTTCACGATTTGCATGCATGCATGAGTCTGATTGATCTTAAGTGGATGAGGTTTGAATATATGTGAGTTTCTTTTTATATGTGGAGCATTCAATAAGAGTGCCACATTTGCATGCGTTTGATTATTTGTGAGTAAGGTATAAACTTTTTTAAAAGTGGATATTTTCTTTTGAGGCATAAACTTTATAAGGTGGATATTAAAGTTTATTCAAGTAGATATCATTTGTGAGATTTATTGTGTGAACATTTGTTTTATAAAAACAAAAGTTTGGGCATTGAGAAATCCAACACAGGCACCCAGAGAGGAAGAGTGCAAAGTTTGGGCATTGAGAAATCCAGCACAGGCACCGGGAGAGAGAGAGTGCGCTGAGGTTATTTGTGTATTCTTGGTGATTCACTGCCTTTCAGAATTGAAGTGTGCTTGGTGATACAAGGATCCATTAATAGAGATAGTGAATCCTTCGGCAGAGACCTACCTCAACGAAGCCAACAAACTAGATGGCTCGAATTTCATTAACTGGAAATTCAAGATGCAGACCATGATGGAAGGCTATGGTGTCTGGACCATTGCGAAGGGAGATGAAGCGAAACCTGATGCGACTGCTAGTGCGACAACAACGCAGATCCAAGACTAGGATAAGTGTGAAAACAAGGCCAAGGTATTGTTGCGCATATATGTTAAAGATAACATAATTCCACATATTAGAGAAACTAAAACTTCTGTTGCAACGTGGATGACGCTTAAAGCATTGTATGAAACTAGCAACACAAATCGCATTTTGTTCATGAAAACTAAATTGATAGGCATTAAGATGGATGGAAATGAATCTGTTAGTTCATTTTTGGGTCGCATTAAAGAGGTGAAAGACAAGCTAGGAAATATAGGGGAAACTGTTTCCAGCACTGATCTTGTCACTATTACCTTAAATGGTATGCTAGAAGATTATCAGATGTTCATAACAGGTCTCGCAGCAAGAGAGAAACCTCCTACCTTTGAAGAACTGACAGGTATTTTGCTGCAAGAGGAAGAGAGGTGCGGGAATCTGAAGCCTCAGAATAAATATTTGGCACTATGGTCAAATAAGAGATCTGTGAGAGGAAGATCAGGAGAAAGAGGTAGAGGAGGCAGTTCATGGAAAAGAGGCAGTTCATCGCAGAGAAGACAATCTCCAAATCAAGGTATGCAATCTGATAGGAATGAGTTAAAGAGTTGTTTTTTTTGTGGTCGACCTGGACATATTGTTAAAGACTGTCATAAGAAGAAGAGTGATGAGGCTAGGAATAAACCTAGAACACATTCAGGTCATTATGTAGAAAATCTTCAAATCATGATCTCAGATTATTTATTGCTAGTGATGATATTGATGAACCCCCGAATTTTGATTCACGGGATCTTAGGCTGTTTGTGTCTAACACTGCTTTATCTGCTAAAATGGATGATTCTGATGCCTGCTTTGTGGATTCCGGAGCATCAGTACATATGACATGTAATAAGATGTGGTACACTAATTTTAAAGAAACATAGAATGGAGCCAGCATATATCTTGGAGATGACCGCGCTCATCAGATCAAGGGATATGGAGACATTCCTGTGACATTGTCGAATGGTACTGTTCGTCACATTCGCAATGTGGTGTATGTGCTAGGGATAAAGAAAAATTTGATCTATGTGTCGACCATTACAGATCAGAACTTGAAGGTTGAATTCTTCAAGAATTATTGCATAGTGAATGATCTACTGGACCAATTCAAAACTATTGCAATGGGAGTCAGAGCAAGAGGCCTATACAAACTTGATGTTACCAACAAAACACATCACGCACTGACTTCTACAACTATGCCCACAGAGATTATTTGGCATCAAAGGTATGGCCACATCAATCATCCTGATTTATTGTTATTACAGAAAAATAATATGGTTGAAGGACTTCCCATGTAAGAAAATGAGAATGTTTCTTGTGATGGATGTGCATTAGGAAAGATGCACATAGATGAATTCCCCTCTAATCCTGATAAGAAAAATAGAGATGTGTTAGATCTTGTGCATACTGATGTTTGCGGGCCTATGCAGACTAGGTCTTTAGGAGGTGCATTTTACTTTCTGTTATTTATTGATGATAGCACGAGATACACATGGGTTTATTTCCTTAGAAGAAAAAGTGATGTTTTCGAGTACTTTAAGGAATTCAGAACCATGGTGGAAAAACAGACAAGAAAATCCATCAAAATCCTCTGTTCAGATCAAGGGGGAGAGTATAAATCAGGGGACTTCATCAAATATTGCAAAGATCATGGAATAGTACAACAGTTTACAATACCTCACACTCCACAACAGAATGAAGTCGCTGAAAGGAAAAACAGAACTTTGGTAGAGTGTG
>SNQJ01S0184534.1:0-18849 GCA_010110895.2 Picea sitchensis
TTAAAACTGATGTTCTAAGGTTTGTGGCAGAATGTTTGGTTTGCCAACAAAATAAGGTGGAAACAATTAAGACCCCAGGTCTTTTACAACCATTAGCCATCCCAAGTCAGCGTTGGGAGGAGGTTTCCATGGATTTCATCACATGGTTACCGAAGTCTAAAGGAAAGAGTGTCATCATGGTGTTTGTTGATAGACTGACCAAGTATGCACACTTTTGTGCACTCTCTCATCCTTTCAAAGCCAATACAGTTTCCACCGTATTCATGGAGACAGTTCCAAAGCTACATGGAAGCCCAAAGATTATTGTAAGTGACAAAGATCCCATCTTCACTGGAAAATTTTGGACAAAATTATTTTCTTGTTTGGGTAGTCAATTGGCTCGTAGCTCATGTTATCATCCTCAATCTGATGGACAAATCGAGATAGTGAACAAATGTCTGGAAGGATACCTTCGTTGCTTTGTCTCTGATAAACAAACACAATGGTTCAAATGTTTACCCTTGGAAGAATGGTGGTATAACACTTCCTTTCATACTGCAACAAAAATGACACCATTTATTACACTCTATGGATACCACCCACCTTCCATCACTTCTTCTCTAAAATAAAATTCTAAGGTTCAAGTAGTGGAAGATCACATCAAGCATTGACAACAAGTTCTCCAACTCTTAAAGGACAACCTGACCATGGCACATAATCACATGAAACAACAATCATATCAACATCGTAGTGAAAGACATTTTAAATTAGGGGATTAGGTATTTTTAAGACTACAACCATACAAACAGATGCACCTCAAGCAAGCTAAGAAGGATAATAAAATATCACCAAAGTACTATGGCCCTTATAACGTGTTGCAAAATATTGGTACTATGGCATACAAATTGGAGTTGTCTTCATCTTTGCCAGTACACCCAATTTTCCATGTTTCATGCTTAAAGAAGGTTATAGGTGACAAGATCCTAGTTCAAACTATATTTCCAGAATTTAAAGAGGAAGGAAAAATCATATTGGAGCCTGAAGTTATCACTGACACAAGAATTCGCGAACCGAGGAATAGATCCATTTCAGTGTATCTCATTAAGCAGAGGAAACTATGTGCTGAAGATTCCACTTGGGAAGATGAGTCTTTTATACAGAAGCATCCGTAATTACTCAAGCGTTGCAGACAACACTTGTATGAAGGGGATGGGAATGTTAAGCCCTAAATAGTGGCACATTACCCCTTAATTGGGGCATATTACATTAGTAATATTATTTTAGTTATGTTGCCTTGGGTCCATTAGTTCTAATTGTACCTCCTAGTCTCCTATATATACCAAGGAGACCTTTTCATTTGGAATAAGCTTGTATTTTGAAATTTATGTAGTGTATAAGGAGGTTGCCCCCTCAAAGAGGCTTAATATATGAAATTCTCTCTTTTTCAAGGCGTTGAGTACTTATTATGAGGTTTTTTTATGCTATTTTGATATTTTGTTCTTAACAAATGTACTCCATTATGCAAGCATGTCACCAATGAAAGTACTACATTATGGGGAAGGAGAATATCACCCAAACCAATCGCAATCCTCTATAGTTCATGTCGACACAAGAAAAGTTGTTGAATGATTGTATCAAAAGTGGTCCATGTACCTGTAATAGTTCCACCTATACATCAAGTACAAGAAGGGAAACACAAATCACATTATAGACTTCCTTAGTTGACCTCCAGTTGCAATGCTAACCACAATGGTTAACTCTCATTGACACGAGGCTTTTGGGTGACCCTAATTGTATGATAGTGACCCTAAGTTTGTTGTTAAATATTAGACATTAGTTGTAAGTAAGCTAGACTCAAACTTTCATCTCCATGATGAAATTTTACACCATCTGGGTCATCTCTATGTTCCTTTAAGCAAGCATGAGAAGTTGATTTAGGAGGTGCATTATAGTTGGGTGGCAAGGCACTTTGGCATGGAGAAGACAATGACAGTGCTGGAAAAGTACTTCTACTAGCCAAATCTCTAAAAGGATGTCTACATGTATATCATATCGTGCACTACCTATGCCATCACCAAACTTCCCATCAAGAAGCATGGGTTGTACACTTCTATGCCTACCCTCGATAGACCCTGTGAGTTTGTCTCCATGGAGTACATGTCTAATGCACTTTCAACCAAGCATGGAAATAACTATATATTTTTGGTTGTTGAATGGTTCTCTAAGATGACCTCGTTGACACCTTGCAAGAAGAATATCATAATAGAGGCCATTGCTAAGCTCTTTGTTTGGATTCATTTTTGGATCCCATACACCATTATTTTAGATAGGGACAATAGGTTCCTAAGTACTTGCTGGTCTATCTTGTGGTCATTGATGGACACTAAGTTGACCAAATCAACTGCCTTCCACCCTCGAACCAATGGACAAACATAGGTAGTCAATAAGATGATTGTGCATATCTTGATAATATACAACTCCAAACATCCATGCACATGGGATAAGATCCTTCCTTGTGTTTAGCATAGCTACAACAAATCCCTTCATAGCTCTATTGGCCATCACCCTTTTCAAGTGTGCTTGGGGTTTCAACCATTGGCCCTAATTAGTGTAGCTTTTTGCATTGCATTTGCATAGGAAGAATCCTCCCATGCTCATATCGAGGCTAATAGAGTAGCAAGATCTATTGAGTGGGTCCAACACATCCAATAAAAAGTTAATGATATTTTGCAGAAAGCCAATGCCATGTATAAGAAATTCCACAATCAACACCAAGTTCTGCGCTATAAGTTTCAAGTGGGAGATAAGGTATGATTGCAATTGCAAAAATAGCACCTTATAGGACCCCATGAGAAGCTCTACCCACTCTAATATGAGTCTTACACCATCATTGAGGTTGTAGGTGAGAATGCTTTTGAATTAAGTATTCCTCCTTTCCTTGGCTTGTACCTTGTATTTAATGGAGTTGCTTTGACCATATTTTCAACCTTTCTTGGACACCTTAGAGGTGCCTGAGCACTTGGCCCCTACATAACTCAATAATAATTGCATTTAGTAGGTGTCAATTGATTGAATCATAGAAACCAAGAGGAAGGTCAGACGCCAGCAAAACATCCAACTCTATCGAGTTGTCAAAGCAAGGCAACTCCTTCACCAAGGCAAGTGGCTCACTAGAAGTTGGATTCGACAGAAGTTTCCCCATATGATGGGGGAATTTAACAAAATGGGGACCATTGCTTCTTAAGGGGAGACGATTGATATTGGTGGACACCCACCTATTCCACGGACTCATAATGGTTCCACATCTTGGCAGTTTTACTACAATTTTTCAGGTCTTCAAAGTTTGACATGTTTTTTAGGAATTTCCCTTGCATTTTTGGTAGTTGACATTGGCCACACATTGTGTGACCTGCCAAACACATAGAACATGGATCAATTTTTGTGACAATCCAAGAAACACCCTAAGCGAAGTTTTATGCAAAAGTTACGGCCATCGAAAGTTGACATATCAACTAGCCTTCTTGGGTCCCACATTCCTTTTGTCACATCATTTCCTAGGGTTAAGGTTTTTTCATTTTAGGGTATCATACATTATATTAAAAGGCATTTTTGGCCTCCTAGAATATCTTATTGCAAGTGAGTGTAGTTGACACATCTCTTTTTAGAGATAAGCTACCACCCTTCGAGCTCGTCTGTATTACTTTGCATTCTACAATATTTTTCTATTTCATTCATTAATATAATTTAGGTATCACTGCAGTATTATGCTCTTTGCAATATCTATATATGTGTGTTCTCATTTATATATACACATTCATTTCATTTTCTATTACAATCTAGATTATATCATATGATATTCCAATTCTACTTGAAATTGCAAAAGTGGATTGTAAACCTCCAAACCCATTTAAATTCAACTCTACCTAGTTATAGGATGAAGATTCTATGAAATTAGTTAATTCTCAATGGAAATCTTATGATGCTTCCTTAAGGGACTCGACTAGTCTTCCGTTTGTTGTCAACTTTATAAAGTAATGAATGCAATGTTGTTTTAGGCACACACTAAGTGTAAGAGTGATGAGCAAGCCTTGACCGTGATTGAAAATCAAATTGTCGAAGTATATGCACATGATGTAGAAGGATTTAATGGTGAGGTTACAAGACAAAGGTTGAGGGTCTTAGAACAACCCAAAATGAAATTACTAGAATAAAAGGAGGCCCTATGGAGGTTAAAGCACAAGGCTCTGTGGCTATCCAAGAGAGATGAAAATAAAAAATACTTCCATAATTACACTAACCATAGAAAAACATAAACATTGTATCGGATTTAGATAGAGAGGATGGTTCACAAGCTATTAATTTCAATGATATTGTTGAATTAGGGGTGGCTCATTTTGAGGGTCCATATAAGGAACACGACAAAGTCAATATAGTAGAAATTGCCAATATGATTTGATGAGGAAGAAAATGGAAGGACGATAGACAAAATCTCTAAGGAAGAATTAAAAATGGCCCTAGGATCATTTTAGAAGGATAAAACCCAAGATTATATGGCTGGATTGTGGAAATATTCTTGAGGTTTTATGATTTCATGGAAGAAGATTTGATAAGGTAAGGAAGGTACTGGGAGCATTTGATTCAACCTTTTTTGCTCTAATCCCCAAGAAAGACAATTTAGTTTCATTTGATGAGTTCAATCCCACCTTCTAGTGCAGTTGGATTTGCAAGATAATATCCAAAATTGTAGCTTTGAGGGTTAAGAAAATGTTTTTTGGGACCATTTCCATTGAATAGTTTGGATTTCTCCATCGAAGAAAAATCCATGATGTCATTGGTAGCACAATAAGGTTTGCACTCTATTAAAACTAAGAAATTATTAGCAATGGTCATGAAGTTGGACCTCTCTAAGGTCTATGATTAAGGAAACTTTTCATAGTTGAGATTAATGTTGATCCACATTGGTTTATGTGTTCGTATGGTGAATTGAAATATGGGGTGCATGTCCTTGGTATGCTTTGCAATGTTAATCAATAACTTAGCATCTAGTTTCTTTAAACCCTCAAAAGGACCAAGGCATGACTATCCTCTATCTCCACTACTCTTTGTGATCACATTTGAAGGCCTTAGTAGGGAAATAATGGAGGAAAGAATAACTAGGGAACTAAAAGGTACGAGGTTAAAAAGTTATCTTTATTTGAGCCATTTTCTTTTTGTGGATGATTTATTATTGCTTTGTGATGGTTCTTAGAAAGATGCAAATAAGTGAAAAGGAAATTTTAGAGTTACATAACATAGCATCTGGAACGAAGATAAATATTTAAAAATATTCTAAGTTCTTTTAATGGGGTGGAAGAGGACTAGATTAGTCACTACTCCGTATTTTTCCCTATCAACATATTGATCTTCAAATAGGTTTCAATTATCTAGGTTTTTTCTTAAAGCTTAATTAATATGGGATTAATGACTAGAAATGGTTCATCGAAAAAGGTAGAAAAGAGAATTAACTTGTGGTGTAATAAATGACTTTCCTTGTGATGGAGACTAACTCTAGTGAAATCTATATTGGAAGCAATTATAGTTCTTTGGAATTGGCCTATATCCTGAAAAGGGTTCTAGAAAAGAAAAGGAGGAAAGTTTGAGATTCATAAGGCTTGGTAAAAGAGAAAAAAAAGGCATTCCTTTATTCAAATGGCACACCATAGCTAAACCAATGGACTTAGGGGGTTGGGGCCTTAAAAACATACACCATTTTGGGAAGGCCCAGTTGATTGCAATAAAGGATGGTCTTTGGAATTAGGTCATCATTCATAAATACATTGAACCTCATACTATTGAAGAGTGAATCATAAGTCCTACTAAGCACATCCATAATATGTCTATAGTCTAGAAAGAAAATATATTATCCTTTCCTCTAGTGGAAAACTGGTTGGTTTAAAGGGTAGGCAATTAGGAAATAGAGGAAAGGTTAGAGTGGGGATTGACACATGGGTGGAGTATGCAGAAGCATACAAATTCTCTCTCTCTCTCTCTCTCTAGGTATTTTTACTCTAGCATAGACAACATATATAGTAAATATTTGGCGGCATGAATGGAAAACAATACATATCTTCTAGGTTTAGAAGAAATGGAAGGTGGGTAGTGGAAGGTGTATATAGAAAAACTAAAGGTAAGTCATGTCCAAATTAGAGACACAGAGGATGAATTGATATGGTCTATAATGTCCCTGGTGTTAATGCCCGCCATTGATTGTAATTAATTATGATCAAATGTTGGTTATTGTTTTAGAGTGGATATTTTAAATATCATGCTTTATTTTATGCCATGAGAAAGACATGTCATTGTAATTTAAATATTTCTAAAATATTATTATTATGCAAATAAATAAAATAACCAAAGTTCACTAAGACATAAGCACGTAAAATAGGGGCTATGACACCACAAGAGGGCAAGAGTGAGGATTCCCTAGGGGGGATTCTACATGCCTAATAACCCTATGCCATTTTCCTAAATCATTTTGTCATTTACCATCTAAATCCTCCATTGGCTTATCAAATCCAAATCATTAAATGAGTTTGGTGGGAGGATCACCATCCACAATTATGAGAAGAATGGACTGAGTACCTGCATATAAGAGGTTGGTGGAGAGTACACCACCCATACTTATGGAAACATGGAGCTGAGTAAATCCTCCTCCTTGGGTTGGGGAGGGGGGTGAACTTCAACACTAACATGTGTAGAGTAAGGGGGAGACAATATTTCAAACATCCTGAGCACCCATGTGTGTGATTGAAAAAGGAGGAAAGTGGCTGGTTGGAAAGAAGAAAACAATTCATTTTGGTTCATTCATTCATGCTAGGACTTAGGCGCATGGCTAAAAAGAGGAAAATGAGCCTCTTGACCAATGTTGACATGCATGTGATTGGATACAAAGATGTAGCAAATTCAATTATGGGGTGGGTGTGTGCTAGCCATTGTGGAGAGAAATGAATGGCTAGGGACATCCTTGACTCGTGTGGATGACTGGCACCCATGCATTGAGAAGAGAAGAGAAATTTGAATGGATGCAGAAATGAATTCATGGAGGGGGGAAATAGAGAAAGAGTTGGAATATTGGTAGGGAAATGAAGCCAATAATATTTTCATGTTATTTGGTAGAGTAGCCATGGCTGGAGGCCAAGTAGACAACCGTATTATGGGCTAGAGCACCCAATTAGTGAATCCTGGGGAAGAGAAGAGAAAGAAAGAGAGACCCTTGGCTTGGAAGACATGGAGGCTATCATGTTGAGTAATGAAACAACCAATCAAAGAGCCATGTGAACCATTGAGAAGGTTCAAGGAATCCAAGAGAAAAAATTGTTGGAGTGATGGATGGCAATTGGGCCCTCTATGCACACACTAAAGAGCACTAGAGGGAGAGGCTTCTCAAGGACTGTGTAGAAGAGAAGGAAGGCCTTCTCCTTATGTTGTGTTGGGCAGGTAGTGGGGGTGCCTAATTTTCTATGTTGGTTCAAGAGAACTCAACAGTGAGACCATTGGGTTGGTAAATTGATGGCCCTGAGATAGAGTGACAACCCTGAGATAACCTACTTCGCCTTGGTGTTATCATAGCCTGGCTTGAGGGTGGCCTATTGTAGAAAGGACATGTACAATAGAGCCTATGGTTGGGTGGAGTATGGTTCTACCTTAGTCAGTTTCAAGGCATGCAAATCTTCATAACACATAAGCTTGGTTTCTTGTTTATGAATTGAATGATTATGATATATTATGTTGTTATTTGCAATGTTTGAATGTCAAAGGAGTGTTTCCTTTAGCTTACAATTGTGTGCATTGGATAATCAAAGTTATGGACCAATGAAAGTGTTATGATGTTTTATGCTATTGTTTCGTGGTTTTTGCTGAAGATTGCTTGTTGCAAGTTTGTTGTTTGATTTTGATGTGAGATCCATTTCATGGATGGAAATATAATTCTTGTAATTGGAATTGGTAGACTGCTACATTTTAGGGTTGTATGCCATGTGAATGAATGATATGGTTGTAGGATGCCATTGGTAAATAACGAACAAGTAATTGTATCTTGTCATAGATAAGTTGTGTAAGACAACATGAGGGATGCAATGTGCCATTAGTAAAATAAAAGGTACAAATGTGGTTTATAATCCATGTGGCTATGGTTCTTTATTCATCAAGATTGAAACCATGTATGAGTGCTTGGGGGTCTTGTAGAACATACACCCTTACTTTTATTACAAGATTCCCTTCGTTCTCATATAACCCGTAAACTTGTTGTATGCACTAAGTAAAGTGTTTGTTTGGACTTGGAAGTCCCTAGATAGAACTTAGTTTAAACTGCCTTTGATCCCATTGAATGCTATCCTCAATTGCCTGATTGAGGATGGATAACATAGGAGGATCCCTTGTATGTTTTCTTGAAAGGAGGATCACCTTCCACAATTACAAGAAGAATGGACTAAGTACCTCCATATAAGAGGTTGGCAGAGAGTACACCACCCATAGTTATGGAAACATGGAGCTGAGTAAATCCCCCTCCTTGGGTTGGGGGGGGGGGTGAACTTCAACACCAATGTGTGTAGAGGAAGGGGGAGACAATAGTTCAAACATCCTAGGCACCCATGTGTGTGATTGAGAAAGGAGGAAGGTGGCTAATTGGAAAGAAGAAAACAATTCATTTTGGTTCGTTCATTCATGCTAGGACTTAGGCGCATGGCTAGAAAGAGGAAAATGAGCCACTTGATCAATGTCGACATGCATGTGACTGGCTACAAAGAGGTATCGAATTCAATTATGGGGTGGGTGTGTGCTAGCCATTGTGGAGAGAAATGAATGGCTAGGGCCATCCTTGAATCGTGTGGATGAATGGCACCCGTGCATTGAGTAGAGAAGGGAAATTTGAATGGATGCAGAAGTGAATTCATGGAGGAGGAAAACAAAGAAAGAGTTGGAATATTGGCAGGGAAATGAAGCAAAGAAGGTTATCATGTTGTTTGGTAGAGTAGCCATGGATGGAGGCCAAGTAGACAACCATACTATGGGCTAGAGCTCCCAAGTAATGAATCATGGGGAAGATAAAAGAAAGAAAGAGAGAGCCTTGGCTTGGAAGCCATCGAGGCTATCATGTCAAGTAATGAAACAACCAATGAAAGAGTCATGTGAACCATTGAGAAGGTTCAAGGAATCCAAGAGAAAAATTTGTTGGAGTGATAGATGGTAGTTGGGCCCTCTATGCACACACTAAAGAGCATTGGAGGGAGAGGCTTCCCAGAGACTGTGTAGTAGAGAAGGAAGGCCTTATCCTTATCTTGTGTGGGGCAGGTAGTCGAGGTGCCTAATTTTCTATGCTAGTTCAAGAGAACTCAACAGTGAGACCCTTGGGTTTGTAAATTGATGGACCTGAGATAGAGTGACTACCCTGAGATAACCTACTTCGCCCTGGTGGTATCATAGCCTGGCTTGAGGGTGGCCTATTGTAGAAAGGACATGTACAATAGAGACTATAGTTGGGTGGAGCATGGTTCTACCTTAGTCAGTTTCTAGGCATGCAAATCTTCAAAACAAATAATCTTGGTTTCTTGTTTATGAATTGAATTATTATGATGTATTATGTTGTTATTTGCAATGTTTGAATGTCAAAGGAGTGTTTCCTATAGATTTCAACTTTGTGCATTGGATAATCAAAGTTATGGATGCCAATGAAAGTGTTATGATGTTTTATGCTATTGTTTCATGGTTTGTGCTGAAGATTGCTTATTGCAAGTTTGTTGTTTGATTTTGATGTGAGATCTATTTCATGGATGGAAATATAATTCTTGTAACTGGAATTGGTAGACTGCTACATTTTAGGGTTGTATGCCATGTGAATGAATGATATGGTTGTAGGATTCCATTGGTAAATAAAGAACAAGTAATTGTATCTTGTCATAGATAAGTTGTGTAAGACAACATGAGGGATGCAATGTGCCATTAGTAAAATAGAAGGTGCAAATGTGGTTTATAATCCATGTGGCTATGGTTCTTTATTCATCAAGCTTGAAACCATGTATGAGTGCTTGGGGGTCTTGTAGAACATACAACCTTACTTTTATTACGAGATTCCCTTCATTCTCATATGACCCTTAAAATTGTTGTATGCACTAAGTAAAGTGTTTGTTTGGACCTGGAAGTCCCTAGATAGAACTTAGTTTAAACTGCCTTTGGTCCCATTGAATGCTCTCCTCAATTGCTTGATTGAGAATGGATAACATAGGAGGATCCCTTGTAGGTTTTTTTGAAAGGAAATATGTTTGAGTGGGACGAGGATTTGAAATAAAATCCTTGGTAATGAATAAGGCTTGATCCTTGCATTACCTCCATGAATGTGATTCTTATAATGGGTTTAACAAGGGGGTAGGAGCCTTAGAAAAAATCCATGGAAAAGACTTAGGAATTATGTGGAAAGAACTTAGAAGTTTCAAGGGAAACTTGTGCATTTTTCTATATCACGCGGAAAATATTTTTGTGCAATATAGTGTGTATCTCATGTAAATAATTTACGTGTGATAAAATGATCATCGTCGAGAATGAGCACTTGGGACTTATAATTTTTTAGATAAACTTGGATGAGTATTACATGTTGCACGAAGATAATATCCATATGATACAACGTGTAGAACACAACAATATTTTATGTGCGATACAGTGTTTTCACCCAAAAAGATAGGCTTAATACTTATAATATTTTCAAAGAACTTGGGGAATTTGTGTGTATCACACAAATGAAAATTTTGTTGTAGTGCAATTCACTGCAAGGTGGAAAACTTCCCTTGTTGCGATGGGACAAAGATTGACGAAGTGCGACGTATCACACCAAAAGAGACTTTACGTGCAATACACCGCAAAGACAAGAATTTTGTGAGCGTGATACAAAAAGAACTTTGCAGAAAGAAGAGTTGAAAAGTTTATTGCAAAGAGATGACTTTTAGTGCAATGCGATGTATCACACCAAAACTAAAATTGGTGCGACACACTGAAAACATGGAACTTTTCGAGTGTTTCATTATCGAGGAATGCAACGTATCACAGTGTAAAAATTTACGTTGTAATACATCATATGGCTTAAAATTTTTGAGGATGTGATACCAATAAAAGTAAAGTATGCTAAGATGCGATACGTGGGATATCACATTAGAAGGAAAATCCTTGTAACAGGTGTCCATGCCACGTATGATGACATGTGTGGTGCCACGTCAACAAGGGATGCCACATAGGCATGCTGAGATAGGAGAGAGAAAACACTTAAGAAACTTTAGAAGGTTGTAACTTCTTACTTTGAGCTCATAACTGAGCAAGAGTATATTTGTTGGAAAGCTTTTGAGGAGAAAAATTGGTCTATGGGATTAGAATTGGTATTAGAGATGTGCTTAAGAAAAGTAACTTAGTTGGAAACTAAGAAATTTTAGTGCATTGTACCCTCAATTAAGCACAAAGGGTATCAGGTACATTACTGGTGGTATCAGAGCTGTGATTTAGACACTAGACCTGAATGGGCTAGAGATAGACCAGACATGCAAATTTCGCAGAGCATTGGTTACAACACTAGTGGCTATATGAGTTCAAGTTAATGGATCAACTTGATTGTTTCAATAATTGCAAACATTTCCTACGAGTAGGAGTTGATAAAACCTCTTAAAAAGGGGTTGCTACTAATGTAAAGGATATGGAATGTATCAACAATCCCTTGTGTTTGAGGAATTGATTTGAAGATTGTTAGGGTCAATCCATTTGATTTGTGGTGGAAGAAATTTGTTATTGGCCAACCATTAGGTGCGAGTCAATGGATTTTCCATAATTTCAATCCTTCGAATTGAGCATTCCTTTGGTTTTTGGGTAATAAGGTGGAACACAACATGAAACAGAGAACACAATACTGTAGATAATCCAAGAGGAACAAAAATTTCGAAGACAAACGGTGGTGTCTAAAGACATTGTTACAACACTTAAGCACAACGCACTATGATCAAAACATCACAGTGCATGGTGCACATCTTGATCTGCATGATCTATTGCACAATATCCATAATCTTCTTCTTGATCCGCTTAATGACCCAAGAGGTATCCTTTTTACGGTCTCAAGATATAACCAACTTCCATAACATTCGAAAGATCTTCTCCACGTGTAACCGTTGGCTGTTAGAGTTGACTCCGCCAAATCTGCATCATCGAGTCAGCTCGATAAGGATGCTTGACCCGACTGCCTACAGGTCGAACTCGTAGTTGATTGCTGGTCTGGTCGATCCATCGCCCGATTGTCTTTGACTGTTGGTTAACTATTCGATTGGCAAGCACGTCGACTACTCTACTGGCTCGTGTAGTGTGTTGGTCAATCGCCCGACCGACTCTATCCAGATGTTGGTCAATCTCTCTACTAATTGAACCCAAGTGATGTGTGATGAACCATCAAAGCTTGATGTTCCAACAACCCCCCCCCCCAATCAACACATAGCTCTTGGAGATTTAGGAGGTGGGAACAGGTCATTATGGCCTATAGCTCTGGAGATTTAGGAGGTGAAATTAGGTCATTATGACACCCCCCCATAATTGCAACTTCATGAAGCCCAAGCATCGTGCTGAGCTTGATACATATGGCTTCAAGTAAAGGTTTGGTGAAGATATAAGTAACCTGATCATCTATTCTGTAATATTCAAGAGACAACATTCTCAGGAACCAATTGTCTCAAATAGTGAGCATGAAGCTCAACATGCCTCATCTTACTATGGGAAACAAGATTGTCAACAACCTGTATAACACTATGGTTATCACAATATATTGTAGTTGATGCCTAAACGGGAAGGCCAAGTTCTCCAAGAAGTTGGAGAATCCATACTGCTTCATTACCTGCTTGAATGGTGCCACAATATTATGATTTTGTATTCGACAATGAGACTACCTTTTGTTTCTTGCACGACCATACCAATGGTTTGGTGCTATATAAAAATCATTGCCACCAGCCCAGTAAAATTTGGTGAAGACAAACATCGAATCTGAACTTTGACAATACTTGTTACCAAAAAGAGTGGTACCCTTGAGATAACAAACAATTCATTTGAGTGCTTTCCAATGGCTTTCTTTAGGGTCCTGCATAAACCGAGAAACCACACTAACAACAAAGAAAATTCCAGGTCAACTATGAGTAAGATAGATAATACTATCGACCAATTGTCTATAAAGAGTAGCATCGACTACGAGTGTTTGACAAGTTTTGGCAAGCTTTACTCAAGACGGAAAAGGAGTAGCACAAGGCTTTCAATCAACCATCTTAAAACGTGTCAATAGATCCATCACATATTTAGACTAAGAAATGAAAAAACCATCACAAATTGGTAGTACTTGAAGACCCAAAAAATAATGCAAAGTACTAAGATCTGTCATATCAAAGGAGTCAACAGGTTGTTTCTTCGATCGAGGGATGAGATCATTATTATTTCCAGTAATGAGTAAGTCATCTACATATACAACAACAATCAAGGTGTCTCCATTGGTTTGGAGTGCATACAAGTTGTGATGATATTCACAACGTTTAAAACAAAGTCGAAGAAATAAATTGTTGATCTTAGTATACCAAGCTTGGGGAGCCTGTTTCAAACCATAAATCAACTTCTTGAGTCAACAAACCAAGTTTAAATCTCTCACAAAACCAAGTGGTAATTCCATGAAAATTTCTTCAGATAGGTCTCCATGAAGAAAGTCACTCTTCACATCCATTTGATGAATTTTCCATCCAAAACAAGCAACAAGGGAAAGAATCAGCTGAACATAGTTCATCTTTGTGATCGGGGCAAAGGTTTCAGTGTAGTGGATTCCTTCTTGTTGAGAAAATACATTTGCAACTAAGCGGGCTTTATGTCGCTCAACAACACCTTCAAAGGTAAATTTGGTTTGGTAGACCCATCGATACTTCAAAATGTTCTTTCTTTGCGGTTGGGAAACTAAGTCCCAAGTGTGGTTCTTCGACAAAGAATCATTTTTTGTCTGCATGGCTTGCTCCCATTCATGTCGTCCTTCAGAATCTGAGTAGGTAACAAGATGAGAGGTTTGAAGTACACGAGTCATCAAGGAAACACTGGCATGTTTCTTTTGACTTCAAGTTTGTCGTCTAGAGGAGGCATCTCTAGCATCAACTACAACAACTTAAATTGTCTTGGTAGCCCATCTGGGTAGACAAGAAACATGTGAACTATGGTTGAATTCAGCAGGTCAATCATAAGTTGAAGATGCTTCAGTCGGCAGGCCAGTCGAAACAGAGGATGACGGACTAGTCGACTCGGAGGTTGACGATCCAGTTGAAACATGAAGGATGTTCGATTGTCTAGTCGAAGACTAAATTATGGAACATGAGCACCAATCTTAGAGAAAACATCAAAGGGATAATATTGCATCAATCTAGAGGAGGTATTGAACAACTTGATGCCATAAGACTTCACATCAAACTGTACATTGCGTCTGATAATAATTTACCATTTGACAGGATCAAATAGTCGATAGGCTTTTGACTCTACAAAGTAGACCATCACGATACAAGCATGACTCTTTGCATCAAACTTCTTTACGCAACCATCAAGAATGTGAGCCCAGGAAACACATACAAACACACATAGGTGCCCGATCGAAGGCTTCTTCCCATACAATCGTTCGACTAGAGTCATGGAAGGAACAAATCGAGTCGATATGAGATTGAGTAGATAATTTTCACAATACACCGCTTCATCCCAAAAGTGAGGAGGCAAATAATTCGCTTTCAAAAGACATCTAGCTATTTCGACTAATGTCCGATTCTTGAGTTTTGTGATTCCATTCTGCTTAGATGTGCGAGGAACCGATCGTTGCTAGTCATTAACACATCGAAGTAGGTATTATTCAAAAGGTCGATTTACATACTCACCACCATTGTCATATCTATGGCATTTGATTGGTTGAACACGTTGATTTTTAGCAAAGGCTCGAAACTCCTTGAACTTTTCAAAGATAAGGTTCTTATTCTTCAAAAAGTAAACCCATGTAAAGTAAGAGAAATCATCATTGAAAGTAAAAATGTACCTTGTACTTGCCAGTGAAGGTAGATTGATGCAACAAACATCAATTTGAACCAACTCTAGTGGGTTTTGTGCTCGCCATGCTTTTCCAGAGCCGAAAGGTGTCTGATGACGCTTCCCAAGCACACAACCCTTACAGACTCCTTCAGGGGAAATACCTTCGACAAACTAGGAACCATGTTCTGAGTTGCTAGTGCTTATAGACTTCAGAAATTTAGATGTATGAGTCTCTCATGCCAAATTAGACTTCTCTCATCGGTGCGAGAAACAAGTGTAGTCAATTCAGTGTCAGGTTGAGTCGTGTCACAAAACTTGTAAAACTGTTTGTTGGGTCGAGAAGCTCACCGACGACAATTGACTTTCCTTTCTTCAAATCACGAACATAAAACCAATATGGCCAAAATTTCACATTCTTTCATGTCAGTGTTAAGTGAGAAACAAAAAACATATTGGCACTGAGATTTGGCACATGGTAGATGTTGACAATCTTCCCATGTCGACTAGCAACATCACCCCGACCAACAATATCCATAGAAAAATCATCAGCAACATATTTTTTCCTCTTCTTAGCTTCATCCAACCACATGAATAAGGAAGCATCCTTAGCCACGTGATGAGTGCACCTAGAGTCAAATACCCATTCCTTCTGTGCAGAATGAAACAACAAGGCTTGAGAAGTTCTGTCTTTGAAGGTGAAATTATCAATGGGTCGATGTACAGTGGACATGTCTCCTTCAAGGTGTTTAACCTTCTCCTCTAGATCGTCTCTCTTCTTATAACATAATTTCTCCACATGTCCAGTGTTTCCACAATATTGATATGTATTCTTCTTTCGACTTTGTTGGGGGCATCTTTCTGTCACTGCGGTTTCTGGTTACGGTATGCAGGTTTCTATGTAGAGGCATCAAACTGTACTCTATCCCTAGGATCCATCTTTGCCTTTCCCTTGAGAAAGTGGGCATGTTGTTTACCACCAATCTTGCCTTCTTCAAGTAGTCTATCTTGATCAGTAATCAAAAGACCACATAAAGCTTCAAAGGTGTAATCCATACCATATTCTTTGGTTGCTTGCCAGTTGGTGCGGAAAGTCAACCTGAACACAATGAATGGTGTTCTCAAGTTCACCAGTACCAACTCAATGAGTTTTCCATCCTTCTTCTGATAGTTCTTTCCAAATTTTTCCAATTTAAACTGGAGTTCTTTGACACACATCAAATAGTCCTCCATTATGTTAAGAGAATGAGGATTGAGAGAGAACAACTCTTTGTCCAATTGCATGATGTGGCTTTCGTTGACTCGACCATACAATGACTTCAACTTCTTCCATAATTGACAAGGGCAAATGATTCCACTGAGGTGAAATTGAATCTCTCGCAAGATGTAGGTCATGATGAGCCCTACAACCTCATCCTTCTTGCCATCAACAACAAACTTTTCCTGATTGTATGTTGGATCTGGAATCACAACCTTCATATATTGCCACAGTCCTTTTCTCTTAAGTACGGTTTCCATATATAGTGCCCATACTGCACAATTTGATCCATTTAGAACAATAGAACCAATATTTGAAGCCATCTTTGATGTCTAGACAGAAATTGGTATGTTTCAATAATCTCCCATCCTCAAACCACCGACCCAAAGTCAATCAGACAATAGATCTGACTCAACAAGGTTTGCAGATAACAAGTCTAGGTTTTAAACCATCTACTTTGATACCATGTTGGGGAATAGGGTGGAACACGACATGAAACAAAGAACACAATATTGCATATAATCAAAGAGGAAGAAACATTTCAAAGAAAGGGAAGCGTCTAAAGACACCATTACAACACTTAAGCAAAGTGTATTGTGATCAAAACATCATAGTAGTAACATCCAAATTTCACCGACCACATTTTCATAACACTGATTATTCTTCGAGGACACTTGCGTGCAAGTGATCTAACTAAACATGGTACATTATGATTATCTGATTTGGTTTATGAGTTTATGCTATGATTTAGTATTGAAATTTTGATATGTTATTAAAATTGATGTATAACATTGACATGTATTATGATGAGGTTTCTTGAGTGTGCAGGAAACTTGACATGATGAGGATGCTCATGGCATCTACATAATTCATTGGACTTTGGATTGAGTTAGGGAGTGGACTATTGAATTTGATTTATGAGTACTTGTTTTTATTACGCATGCATTATGATGATTTCAGTTATGGATTTCATGTATAAGAGTTATTAATATTATCTTTGTTAGTGGATGCAGACATGGTGATGCTTGCTAATCTGACTCACATATGGATTAAAGGGGTCATACACATATATCAAATAGATGAGGGAGAGGTGTGGAAATTTCCATGTCATAGCCTATTAGAACTCCCGTCGTGACCTGAATTGAAGGTTAACGACTACCTTGTTCCTAAGAGGTTCACGATGTCATGAGGGCAGACTGAGACAGTCTCTCATGATGATTTCTAAGGGGTGCACTATAAGGTAGATTTCTTATTCCTCAGTAAGCCCTTAGTCTCACACAATTTTTTCTTCAACTCCTTCTTAGAATTTTTTCATTGTCCTCTTCCAACTTGAAAACGAAACAGATCCATCCCAGAACCAAAACATAAAAGCTAGGAAAATATACCATAACAGAGAACCAATTGAGCTCCATCCACCTAGATAAATAAACTTCTTTGACCACCTTTCACTGAATCGACCGACCAATGTATTCCCGACTAACTTGGATACATCTGCAATTGCTACATCCCTTCTGACTACCATTTCCACCTTTTCAAGTTGAGCATGCACACAGTCCCTCCTTTTTTTCTCCTTCTTATCACATGTACATGCCTTAGCTCCAAAAAATACTTCTTACTTACCCTCTGCTTCGATTGACACTAGTATATTTAGGTCTTGGAGCAATGGCGTGGGTGCTGAACAAAGGGGAAAAATAGTATGAATATTGCCATCCCTCGAAAATCTTGTATTAACGTCGACTTTAAACACCAAGACCGATCCCAAGAACCTCATATTCGCACTGAGACTGATCCCAAGACCTTCGTGTCCATACCCACCTCATTGCATTTACTCCCTAGCAGGGTCTTAGTGTTAATATTATGGTAGCTGCGGGAGGTATTTACCTCCACGTGTAAACCTGACGAGAATAGAAGACTCCGGAAAGCAAGAGAAAACCCTAATGAGTTGGCTAATAACCCTAGAAGTCTTGTCGGCTCAAGAAGATAATTTATATTAGGTTATTAGCCTCCAAGAGAAGAAGTCAGCCATAATTAATAATAATATACTGAACAGACATATACCAAGAAGGAGAAGTCGGCCCCAACAAATCTGGCAGAACCACTATAAATACAGGGTGCCAGTTCTCATTTGACACATCTCAGAATTACATAGCAACAATTGGTGCGCACTGCAGTTCCTAGTTTGGTGCGCATGTGTGGAGGAGAGCTGCAGGTGCAACTGCTACAACAACCAGTCTTGGGTGTTGGCTTGGACTATCTCTTAGCTAGGGTTTGGACTATCTGATCAGCTATTGTTGGTGCGCTATCCTTGGAGGAAGATGTGCTACACCTTGTTTGGCTATCTAGCCTAGGGTTTGCTTCCAGAGTAATTCTCAGTCAAGGTTAAGGTGCTTAGAGGGTGGCTTCGGCCTATGGTTGGGTGACGAGGGTATCGTCAATGGTAAAATGAGCACACAATATTCTATATTCTAACAGGTTATGGGCCCACACCTCCTTCATTCAGTCTAAACGCTGGAAGGAAACATAGCCGCTAGGAT
>SNQJ01S0184536.1:0-19023 GCA_010110895.2 Picea sitchensis
TAAATTATTAATACTCTATTAAAGTAATACATTAATAAGCCCATTAATAATACATTATTAAAGTAACAATACATTATTAAAGAGGTAATAACTTAATAAATATATTATTAAATAGTAATACTTTAATAATACATGATTAAACTCCCCGGATGGGGTGCCACGAGAGAAAATGAGGCATGTGGAGGAGCAGCCCGGGCACATGGAGGTGTCCTTAGGAGGGCCATTAATGGAGGCCTTCCTCCCGGCTGTGCGAAGTTAATACAAGCCTCACCTCCGTAAAATTTGAATGGTGATGGATCTCTTCGCATGTGGAAAAGGAACGGAACGCCAGAGCACTCAACTCTCGGCGTTAATGGCTCTCTCCGCGCTGGTATTTGTTACATACAACAGCAAGGGTTGTGACAATACTTGTGGTTTCTATGCGCATTCGCTGCAGTCCGCTCGACATTACAGAATAGGGGGCTCCTCCATCATGCCTGCCATGCCATGAATCCGGGGACGACCAAGGCGAGGGGCTCGCTAGTACGCAGCTGCTTCCCGGAGGAAGCGACATCAAAGGTTTGCCCAAGCAATTCACATGGCCCGAAGAAAACGCGGAGCTACCACAGCCGCAGCACATTTGCCACCTGGAATGCTTGTGGAGGAAGACCTCTCAATAAAACTCCCTGCAGACTTCTCGGAAAAACGAATGTCTCTCGTCCCCGACGACTCAGATCCTCCAATGCGCTTCGGGCGTTCACCATCTCCCCACACTCCGAGCATCCTCCCGCAGCCTCCTATCGATCCGAATGAGAACTACCCGATTTGCATAGTCATGGAGGAGGCACCGGACAAAACCACGGGGGAGCAGTACCAAGGAACATCGTTAGGCAGAGAACAGGGGCCGAGCCAAAATGCACCGGAGCTAGAAACAAGCCCGCCACCCTCGCCGCAACTGCTGCATCCGGAGCATCTCAAGCTAATCTTTGAAGTACGCATCCTTATGGACGACCAGGATTTCAGCGCCATGAGACTCAGCCAGCGACTGGATATCCTATACGCGGCCTACTCAAAGGCCACCCCTCGACGCTAGTGTCCTAACTGCGCGCAACCCTTCGTCTTTCCAGGCAATGGCGGCAATCCGGACTGATTAGGTTCTTTGCTTACATGGTTTCAATGCTTTTTTCAATTACTATGCATCAGAGCTACAACTCTCTCGTCTTTAGTTTAATTAGCTACAGTATAGTTGCTTATGAGGTAGCTTACATAGAACAAATCCCTGGTTTCCTTCGGGCAGGGTGGCGAAACTTTCCGCCTCATTTTGGACATCACAGTGGACAGGCCAGCCCCTGGTTTCCTCTGTTGGTAGGACAGCTAGCCCTTGCATGCCAGTTGTATGTATTTTATGACAGTATAATATAAAGGATCCACTTTTTATTTAAAAAAAAATAAAAAAAAATAATACATGATTAAACTATTAATATATTTATTGAAAATGACTAATATGATTAACCATGATCATGGTTTCTTATGGTTATGACTATGAATGTCATTGATACATTAAAGTATACCGAAACCCATTAATTTAATTGATTAATACATTAATACATTTCTAATAAATACTTTAATAACGTATTAATAAATTAAGACATTAATAAAGTATTAATAATCAAATAAAATAATACGTTAATAAAAATAGTAAGACATTGACAAAGCATTAATATGTTATAACATTCCTATAATGTATAAATTAAAATATAAATTTGCATTAAAGTATAATGTAACTTATTAATTAGTTGATACATTAATAATGTACTGTATTAATTAATTGATACATTAATAATGTAATGTATTAATTAATTAATACATTAATGTATAATGTAACATATTAATAATGTTATTTATTAATTAATTAACATATTAATATATTATATTGTTAAAGTATTAATACACTCATAAAGTAATGCATAAATAATACATTATTAAATTATTAATACATTTATGGAAAATGACTATAGTTGATCACGATCATGATTTCTTATGGTCATGACTATGAATAACATTGATACATTAAAGTACATTGAAATGTATTTATTTAATTAATTAATACATGTTATTGCATTTTTAATAAAACATTACTAAAGTATTAAGACATTAATNAGTTGATCACGATCATGATTTCTTATGGTCATGACTATGAATAACATTGATACATTAAAGTACATTGAAATGTATTTATTTAATTAATTAATACATGTTATTGCATTTTTAATAAAACATTACTAAAGTATTAAGACATTAATGTAAGATATTAAAGTACTAATACATTGATAATGTAATTTATTAATTAATTAATACATTAACACATTGTTTAAGTATTAATACTCTAATAAAGTAATGCATAAATACTACATTATTAATAATGTATTTATTAATATTATTAATACATTGAAACATTAATATTAATATTAATATTAATATTACAACATTAAAAAATATTAATACTTTAATAATACATTATAAAAGTATCATTACCTTAATAAAAAAATTATTAAAGTAGTAATACATTAATAATACATTATTGAAGTATTAATACAATAATTTACAATGACCATGTTTGATAGTTGACCATGCCCATGGTTATGTTTGGTAGAACTTGGTTGACTTTGGGAAGGAAAGGTTCGCGATGGTTGACCTTGGTTGACCATCACCATGGTTAATTGAGGCTGACCTTGGATTACCATGATCATGGTTATTTATGGTTGACCATGAACATGACCATGGTTAACTTCTATAGACCTTCACCATGGTTAACTTCTATAGACCTTCACCATGGTTAAATTGCAACAATACGGTTATGTTAATCACATTGCGATGAAGAGGCTATGTTCGTCACAATGCAACAATATGGTTATGTTCGTCACATTGCTACAATATGGTTATGGCCAATCATGTTCGTCTCATTGCGAAAATATGGTTATGTTCATCACATTGTGACGATGTGGTTATGGCTAGTCATGTTTGTCACATTGCGACAATATGGTTATGTTTGTCACATTGCAATAATTTGGTTATGGCAAGCCATGTTAATCATATTGTGACAATATGGTTATATGTTTGTCACACTGCGACAATATGGTTATGGCTAGTCATGTTCGTCACATTGTGAGACTCGGTGTTATGTTCGTCAAAATTAGAGTGTTATTGGATATATCGGTAAATGAGAGTGTTACATGGAAATTTATTTTAAAATGTAGAAACCTTGGCGAATCTTACTAATTCTTCATATGCCAACTATAAATGTTAGGAGATATTTTTGTAAAAATATTCAAATTTCTAAGGATTGTATATAGTTTTTCTAAAATTTTGGCGATTTTTAAGGTAAAATAATTTTATCCCATAGAATTTGGGTGAATTATTTTTAAAATAGCGAATCTCATTTCTGGAAAAACCATGGAAAATTAGCCCATGAGCGAAATTTAGCCCCTAAAATCATCCCTGGCGGACATAAACTGATCTCCCTAGATCCAGCTAGATCTGTAACAAAACAAGACAGGACATGGTGCTTTCCCTAAGTTTTAATCATTGAATCTACTATCAAAGAAAGGATAAGTGACATACCTTTGAATATCGCTTCCTTATGACTTTGTTGTCCCTGCTTCGCTCTAGTGCTCTTGTGATATTGATCATGTAATGAAACACAATCCAACCAAAGTGAAAGCAACAATAATATATTCAATGACAACCTATGCATGTGATCAAGGAGTCATGCAATAAAATGAGAGTGATTTTATGGGAAAGAAACATGCCATTGTATTATATTAAGAGAAAGTGGAAGATACAACCAAACAACCTTGATGTTGCTAAATTCCCTTTCGGTCGCTCTTTTCTCTTGACACACACACTTGCTCCAAGCTTGCATGAAGATGATCCATAATAACTTGATAGGTTGAGATAAAGCCTTCAAGCATCTGATGTAGAGTACCTCACACAATTCACAACCTATTCAACCTTAATCATTCCTTACTTTCTCTTTTCTTAATTCTTTTGCTTAACCTTTTGCATGAGAAATCCATCATTATATAGGAGAAAGAGAGATGGTTAAAGAGATCAGGATGATCCCACCAAATCAGATAGGCAAGTAGAATCCCAACCATACAGATGCCACCTCGCATTCTAGAAGATGCATAAAAAGTTTATGTGTGACAACAAGCGTTTATGGTGTTTATGATGAGTAACAGCGCCTTCAAGTGGTTTATCAAAACATGCTTATCAAAAGTTTTGTGATTCTTGAAAAATCACTGCAACAGTAAAGGCAATCGCCTTCAAACCTGAAAAAAAATGTGAGTACTAATCCTGCAAGAAGACGTGTGAGAAGTTCGAAAAAGAAAACATAACATGCAGAAAGAAATATGAATGCGGCAAAGGAAAAATAAAATGCGTGTTTGTACCTGTTGCCTATGCGCTTGGGTTCGTTATTGACCGCTTTGTGAAGTGACTCAAGAAAACAAAATTATGTTAAGCGTAAAAACATGTTTTGATTATCGTTTTCAGGAAATAGATGTCCATTTGCAATTTTTGACAATGTTTTTTATTTTTATACTTTTGATTTTTATAGTGTTTTTATGGTTTTATAATTTTTATTGTTGTTTTTTTTTTCTTTTTATATTATTTTAGTAACTAAAAAAAATAAATTACGTGAATCAAAAAGAAAATTGCTAACAAAACTCATAATAATAAAAAAACATCTAAAGAGTATAGAATGCAAATATGTTAATGAACATGATGTCAAGAGCATCCGACCCATCCGAATGAATCCTACGCATAGCATGGCAAACCCCTAACTAATTTTCATTTCATCGCTTGTGAAATCGCCAATGCCAAGACAAGTTTGTAGTGGGGAGTAATATGCAAAATAAAATCAAGCAAGCAAATTTTTATATTTGTTGATTTGTTTTTAAATTGCGATGGGAAAAGCACACAAAATCGAAGTAACAAATTTCAATCACCATACATAAGTTTTTTTTTTCATTTCGCAATTTTCAATCTCTGTGCAATCCAAGTAAATAAGAATTTTAGGTTCAAAAATTGCTGCAAATGAGAAGATGAATCTGCTCTATCTCCACAAGTTGATAGTCACTTTTCCGCATGCTCAGAGGGTAGAGGGACAAAACAATGTCTTCCATCATGAGAAACCTACTATATTCTCCTTCTTGACAATGGTCGCTTGGCAACTGGTCGTACTCAGCAGTTTTAGAACCATTTCCTGCACCAAGGAACACTACAACAAAATCCTTCATTCACACGAGAATAATAAACTGCGCATCAAAACCATAAAGTTTAAATATCAATCTATTGGTTGATGAATAATATGTCATCACATGCATCTCCTTGGGTGATCTGCCACGATGTGCCTTCCGAGTAGCAAAGGCATCACTAATCCTTCCCAACTGGGATCCATGCCACTGAATGAAATCAAATCATGCAACTAGATTCAACTCTTATTTAAACAAGCAGCGAGACAAGCAATGTTTTACCTCCGCCACTACCACTAGTGCGTCTAGGAATCGATTGCAGCACATTCTTCCAAGGGTTCTAGTACATATTCATCATCGTCACCTTCTCCCTGTGCAGGATTTGTTTCCCGTCTTTGAAACTGTTGTGCAAGCTTCCTCAGATTGGCAAAACTCTCTGGTCCAAGCTGGTTGACGATACCAGGGAAAAGATCTTGAAGTTTTTTTTCCGTTTGTGGTGACCCACTAACCACCCATGTGTTGGCCTTAATAGAAGCCTGAACCTTTGGGTTAACAAAATGAATACCATGGTTATCCTTAAAAATATTGTCTTCTTTAATAGATTGAATGTTATTCATGCTTATCCTTTTCAAGGTACATTGAAGTCTCTTGTCATCTGTCATGGAATTCTTATGAATTATCTTCTTTTTCCTTCACATTGTACCCTTTCCGCCAGTGCAAACTGCACCCTCCATCTTCATGAGTTTCTCCCTATCCATTTTTGGAAATCGGCTTCGCTGCTACAACAAAGATGAGCAATCTTCCTCCCACATATAACGACCATGTTTTTCGAATATTTTCTCCACTGCACTGCGAGGACGACAATGAAAATGAATGTAAACAGTTTAATCATTGTTGTGGCGATGCGTCCTCTCTGCACTGGAGAAGGCCATACACCCCGTCAAAATCTGAGCTGCTTGTGCATGCCGCTTTCCAGGCTACCAAAAATGCTTGTGTTAACAATGTTTTCTTGTGTATTAATTCGGCAGATATTTTCTCATGTAAACAGTTGAAGCATCGTTGTGGCGATGCGTCCTCTCTGCACTGTGTTCAGTCTCGAATCTATAAAAAAAAAAAAGATCATCTGAAGTGTTCCTCGAGGAATAGGGACTGTGCTACTGTCCTTACGCTTCTGTATAATTCTCAATTCCCTTGCCACGCGATCCAGTGGAAGAAACAATGTTGCACAACTATCATTTGTTTCACCAACACAACTATCATTTGTTTGGCCAGCACAACTTTCAGTTTTGTCACCAACATTTAGTCCAACTACTCGACCATCACAATCAATTAAAGGTGAGCCACTTAACCCTCCTTTTATCCTTGAAGTGGCCTGCATATAAAAGGTATTGAAATCATTGTATCCATCCCTCGAATAGTAAGGGGCCTAATGATCCAATTTGGCCAAGATCCCCGCCATAATTGAAAAGTTGTCCAAACCGTCGATACTCACGATCCAAATATCCAATCCAATGGCTGCAGCTTCTGGCGCAAGAGGGATTTCTTCACGTTTCATAAAATCGAGTGCTAGATGTAGATGTGTCCCTATCAACCAGGGGATTTCAATGGATTTGGGTACACGAATAATTTCCCCATGGCCCCTCACACCGTTTTCTTCTAAAATCACCAAATCACCACACCCACAGTAGGCGAATGAACGTTGACATAAATTCTTCCATATTGAGGCATCTTGTCAGGTGCTCTGAATCGGTGTAGACAGGTTATTCGTTCAAGTCATCTAAGAGGCAAAAGCAAATGACGAGCCAACTTGTTCTTTTGTATCAAAAATAATCATTACAGTCTCATCAACAGCTTTACACGCAACAACTGTTTCCTCTATATCACCTGTATTCCCTACCATGCCACCATTAGGAAGATTCACACAAACCTGATCATAACGGCCACTTGATATGGCATCTGTCGTGATGACATCACTTGGAATTTCTACATATGTCTCCATTTCTGAGTAAAAAAAATAAAATAAAATCCTGACCGGTTGCTGCTCCAGAAAAATCTAACATGACCGAATGTTACAGTTTCACCATATGCAAATGTCCATATCCCTTTGTTGGATGTTCAACGATATCTGGTGGGGAAACAAGATAATGATATGGAAGCTTTAACTTGCCATCATATTGAAGCATTCCTGCATATCGAAATTTTGATACCGGACTTGATCAAATGCACTAAAATTATTGTATTCAAATGCTTTAGCAACCATAGTTATACGATCTGCTCAGAAATTAACGGTCACCATTGAATCTCCATCAAGAATAGGTCCAACTGCCTCCTCATTTTCATCGACAGGAGTTTAAATAGGAGTGCAGTCGATCACTTCAGGATCTGGACTGATTGTTAATTAATTGGTGCCTATATATTAGTGATATCGATCTGTGTATACCAACCATCGCAAAGATTTTCGGCAGTTAAAAACCACAGTAAATATCTTGCAAAGATCTTTACGCAGTTAAAAATCGCCGTTGCTGCAAAAATCTTACAACTGAATCATGATTTGGTTCCTATTCTTCGGTCAATCCCCTCGAAGATGTAACAACCTAACTAAACTTCAAACAGCTACAAATTCACCACTGACACCTCGGTTTCTTGGGTTCCCTGACCCCAAACAAATCAACAGCAACATCCATCCGTGAATCTTCAGCTTCTTTTGCCCAAGGTCTTTGATGAAATTGTCTCGCACGTACTCTACACATTGATCTGGTATCCAATTTGAGCACACACTTCCGACCTGCAAAATCTACCAAATTATAAAGAAAACTTTTAAATTTTGCATCATGTCTGCCACGCATAATGAATAGTGCCACACGACTTAGAATCTTTCATGCCACTGTAGAAAAAAAAAAAGATTCAAACTCAAAAAAAATGACTTTTGTCTTTCCGAGAATGATGAGATTTCCAATATGCAATAACAAAACATTGCAAAGAGCATTTTCATAGTTCTGAAGAAGTCATTAGAGAGAAACTGATTGTACTGCATATAAACATTTTGATTTCAGATCTATTATTTGCAGGTTTGGCATGCAGGACAGGAAGTGCAATGCAATCAATCCCAATTATTATTATTATTATTATTTTTCTTGGTCAGACAACACACTTTAAACCTCCAGATGTGAAGACTTAAATGATTATGTTGTTCTATTGTTGCAGATCACTGTTACAGCAAAAACAAAACGTCATTGTTGGTCGATGAGTCCTTGCCTGAACCAAATGCAACAGAACCATGGGAGCAAATGCTATCATCCCTAATCCAGAATTGTATGCGCTAGGCAATCTTTCTTCGTCTAACATAAACAACATTCAATTTAAGTTTGGCAATAAGTATAAAGATCCAATGTTTTATTCTTGATTTGATTTTCTATTTCTTTTGCAGGTTTCGGCATGAAAGGATGAATGCTAGCGGGAAAATTACATTTGTAAGTTTACCATTTAACTGTTGTTGCGGGTTGCGGGTTTATGAAAGAGATGGCATGACCACTACTTAAACTAGGGATTGATACTATTTCATCTTGGAGTTTCATCCATTCCTTCTATTATAAAAAAATAAAAATTTATCTTGCAGGCTTTATGTGTGAGGATGCACAAATTTTATTTATATTTTTATTATGTTTTCAAAATAAACAAAATAAAAATAAAATTATTTCGCAAGCTTATTAAAAATTTACCAGCAAATGGAAGATGAAAAGTATTCATGAAATCAGTCAATCAATCATGCTATTTTCTGATCCTCGTGATTGCACTAAGCACGGAGGAGAGCATACTTATTCTAGCAAAATAATAATTTGAAAGTAAAACCCTACCTACACTACGCTAATTAGAAATGAGAGATTACTTACGTATAATCAAAATACCAATGTAGCCATGCACGCAACAATAATAAAAATATGTTATCTTTCAATTTCACAATTAACAACCAAGAATATATATGAGCGTGCGAAATTAGTTGTTGAAATTGTGAATTAAAAAAATAAAAAGAAAAACTAAATGTATCTAACCAAGTACTCGCTTGAAACCATCGTTCGATCAGGATTTCATACATGTGTTGTTCCTTTCTCAGATCATGCTGTAACTCCTCTTCATCTTCCTCGATCTTCTTTTCAATCAATTGTTCGTTGTCGGATGCATACGAGTCTTCAGATGTTGGATCTTCAATTGTTTTTGGAGGAGTATTTGAAGGTTTGATCCTTGTCAAGATCTCTTCTTCATGGGAAGAGGAAATCCTGAGATCTGCCAGGATCTGAGTGAGTAGTTATAAGATGACATTCATTGTTAAATCATGTTAAAAAAAGGATTCTTACAACACCCAAATCAAAATGAAAAACTTTAAAAAACACTCTTGCTAAAACATAAAAAAAAATTACTCTTCACAGTTGTGGAAATTAAAACGTTCCTGATAGTTGGTCAAGGAGAACATGAGCAGTCTCCATTCAAGTAGCTGTTAAGACCCCTAGAACCAACACATGTAGACCACACTTGCAAAAATTTAAACTAATCTTGCGGAAATTGAAATTTACACTAACTTGCATGAAAAATAAATTTAAACTACCACACTTGCATGAATTGCAATTTACACTATGCTACATGTCCTTACCCATATGTCACCTCAGAGTTAGGAGCGTGTCTAATCACACTTGCATGAAAAGGAAATTTAAACTACCACACTTGCATGAATTGAAATTTACACTACCCTACATGTCCTTACCCGTATGTCACCTCGGAGTTAGGATCATGTCTAATCGCACTTGCATGAATTGAAATTTACACTACCCGATATGTCCTTATTCGTATGTCACCTCAGAGTTAGGAGCATGTTTAATCACACTTGCAACGTAGATCACACTTGCAAAAATTAAAACTAATCTTGAAAAAATTGAAATTACACTAACTCTGTATGAAAAAATAAATTTAAACTACCACACTTGCATGAATTGCAAAAATTCTGTTAATTATGCTACATGTCCTACCCATATGTCACCTCAGAGTTAGGAGCGTGTCTAATCACACTTGCATTATGCTGGAAATTAAACTACCACACACTTGCATGAATTGAAATTTATACTACCCTACATGTCCTTACCTGTTTGTCACCTCGGAGTTAGGATCATGTCTAATCGCACTTGCAATATCTGAAATTTACATCTACCCGATATGTCCTTACTCATATGTCACCTCTGAGTTAGGAGCATGTTTAATCACACTTGCAATGAAAAAGAAATTTAAACTACCACACGGTAATGAATTGAAATCTACACTACTCCCACATGTCCTTACTCGTATGTCACCTCGTAGTTAGGATCATGTCTAATCACTTTTGTATGAATTGAAATGAAAAATAAACTGACACCTCAATCCATCATGCTTCCCCCGACAATCCATTTTTCAAAATGTTGGGCTCTAAAGATGTCCTAAAAACAATCCTTATGCATCAACCAGTAAAGGTGTATGCTACACAACATTTTACTTTACCAATGAGGTTCTTACCTTCCGTTGTCACCTCCAGAGATGAAACACCCGTAAAGGAACAACAATAGTAAAGGGAACGATAGTTTCTCTAGTCAAAGGAACAACAATTGTCCTTGCCCAATGAAAACAAAAGGAACAATAATCGCGGACAACGGAACAACAACATTATATTGTAATGTAATCCTAATGTTGTAATAATTGCATTGTAGTACTTGCCAAACTATCTAATCAATTCTGACAACCCTGGGCTAGGGAAATGACGAAGCACACACAAAGCATATGCAAGATTGAAGAAGGACTAATATAACTTAATGTTGGTTACAACTAATTGAATCATTAATTCAACACACTCCATCGAAAAGAATCATTAATCTAGTTGCATAAATTAAATTAATCTAGAAATGAAAGAGAAATTGTGTGAAGGAATTAATTTAGAAATGGAGAACTACAAGGGAAGAAGGAGAAGAAAGTACAACATGTGAAGAATTGAATGACACAACAACATATGTGATCTCACTCTAATGAAGTAATCTTATATTAAAATAACCAAATCAATCTCTTCATAACATAATGAAAGCATGAAAACCAAACCATGAATCAAAGCTACAACTCTTTCTTGAATCTTAATGACTACTTGAATTCTAATTACATCCTAATTGAATTTTCATTAGTTAGAGAGAACTCTCCTTTATACATGAGAGTCTTGAAAGATAAGATAACCATCTCAGCTTTACACAGATCCACTATTCTCTCTCAACCTATTTTCCATTATTACAAAATATAATCCCTTTAAATCCTCACACATATTCCTCTTATGGTATCTTAGATAAGATATTCCAACCAAATATCCATGATCTCTTCTGCTGGAATGGGATTGAATTATCTCCTCAAACATTGAAATGGTGGAGGGAAGTATTCGAGAAGTCCTTGAATTAATCCTTCATGATATTCTCTACATTACAAAGCTCACAACATTATTGAGATATATATATAAGAAAACATGTTGATTTTCAACATTTAATCACAAATTCCCTTTAAATACTAAAACACAAAGTCATAAACAAATGGAAACCCAAAGGCATGGAAATATTATTGTGAAAGGTTAATGGGGCCATGAAATGTGAAGAATGATGAAGGGAAAGCAGATGAGAATAGGACATTTGTTCCAACAATAAGTGAAGAATTTTTCAATGGTCGATGAATAATTAATAGAGTATCTATTAAATAGGGTCCTTGAATAACTAATTAAGATGAGCCTCTTAAGGGATAAGCATCAATGGATAGATGGTGGGAGGATGTGATGGAATAGGTTGTGAGATACCTCACCAAATCACTTCAAGGTCAACAAAAAATTAGGGTAGATACCAAATCATCATCAACTCAATTCGAGGTAAACAACAATAGGGGTTTCTCATAGAGGTTTGGCAATGTTCTAGTAAAAATATTGATGCCTAATCCAAATGAGACATGTGGCAAGAATAGTTTTGTGGTGATATATAAAGAGAACTCCCAAAGATTGTTGGAATAGGAGGAAATAGAGGGTCATTGTTACGACATGGGACAATTTCATGGGTCACTAGTACAACTCAATTAGAGGATAGAAACCAATTATTTGAATGAGATCAATAGTCCATCATGCACAAAAGGATCATCATGCCAATAATTTATCATCAATGGTGACACATTTTCTTTTATGATTATCCTTTCCTAAGGTATATATTCTCCATGAGCTAAGCATAAATCCCATTTCAAACAAATGACATGTGGTCTAGATTACATTATTTAAATTTTAATGCACCTACCACATTAAGAGATCTAGCATGAACATATATACTGGAATATAACTTTCATTTCTACATAGATTTTTTCTTCTCAAACAATAATTCTAATTTGATCGAGGTCAGACATATGCATAGAGTGCACTTCATTTATGAACATTGTTTCTCAAAAACAATAATTTAATTTTATCGAGGGTAGAGCAAAATCATTGATCACGTGCCTCTTAGTTTTTACATATGTTTACTATAATAGTCCACAATTAGAAGATGGGGTACATACAGCCATGGATACTCCATTGCATGCATGGATACTGCCCCACCAAATAATCTTTTATCTCTTTTGGGAACATGATATTGCCTCATAGATTGATTCATCGCAAGCTTTTTGAACTTTAATATAATTACTACAAAGCGATGGATATACCTTTAAATGTGCATTATAGTTGACGAAATGGAAGGTTGAAATTGAATATTGAACATCGTTATTTCAAAATTAATGAGAGATATTTCATTTAATATCCATTTTGAAATCAAGAAACAAAAGTATATTCATATTACCAAATTTGTGCAAAAGTGAAAAGATTAATGCATTCTACATTTGATGGTTAGATACTAATTAACTATGTTTTTTATGACCAAATCAAGTTATCTTTCAATGACGTATAGTTTATGACAATGGATTAGAAAAATAGTTTCCCCTTTCATGCTTTTAAAGTGTTGGAAAAATAGGTGTGCTTGTTTAACCATAGACAATATAGCAATATTGTCATCCAACCATAGGCACAAAGGCCACCCCCGAGCACCTTAACCTTGATAGACAAAATAATTATGGAAACAATCCAATAGCCAACCAAGGTAGAAAACCTTTATCCAAGGCTAGCGCACCAATCAAGAATAACCAAAGAGCAGGAAGAAAGTCCAAACCATAACCAATATAAATTCCAAACCATAACCAAGAGAAAGTCCAAGCCAAAACTGAAATGCCAGTTGCAGTAGCTGCAGTTGTTGCTGCAGTTCCTCTCCAAAATTGTGCACAATTGGTCTTTATGTAGTTGTGAGAGTGAGGATGACAAATGAGCTCTAGCTCCCTCTATTTATACTACTCTATCTGACTTGTCTAAGCCAAGTTCTCTTTCTGGAGGCTAATAACTCAATATTATATATTCTCTTGAGATGATTTGTCTCCTAGAGTTATTATCCAATGTTTTAGGGTTTCTCTTGATTCCCAAAATATTCTAGTCTTATCAAAGGTTACACATGGAGGTTAATACCTCTCGCAACTATCATAATATCAAAACTCCCTCCTATCTAGAGAGGTATTAAAGGAAATGTTCTTGAGCACAAAAAGACCATTCAACTGATAACATCATCATAGACACACGAGCTATATCATGATTAAATCATGAGCACCACCATCACTATTAGTATCATTTGATAACATCAAATGCATCATCTCTCGAAGCCATACTCCATCTGGGTAATCGGGCATGATGTTGAACAAGTCACTCACTCCAATAAGTGATACAATTACCATTCTTCTAATCTAGACATATGTCCTAGAAGAATAATTGTTCCAAGAGATGTTGGAAGCCATGCCATGGGCTACAAGGACTATTCTTCTAATCCGGACATACGTCCTAAAAGAATGACTATCCTGGACCATTTTCCACAGGGAGAATGTTTTTCCATCTGCATACTGACTATCCATATAGCTAGTAATCATCTCCAACACTAGTGATAGTCTCCATGGAAATCAGAATAATTCCATCCAATAGAACACAATTGTGTTTATCCATAGTAGTACACAACTACTATCTAGTGGTACACAACTACACCTACTAGCAGACGGATACTAACTAGTGACACATAGTCATAACTAGTGGAACACATCCACGACACTAGAATACAACAACTGTCCAGAGACATACAGTCTCCACAACAATCATATCATCTGATATCAACTTGCATAACAATATCATGATACAAACTGAGCCATATAGACCATTATTCCACTCACATTTGTGAGATCTGGAAGAACATATTCCCTCAAAAGGTAAAACATCAACCATGGGATATTTGGACTATTATTACCAAGCATAGAAGAGTAATTTTCCTTGATTTTTTAGCCTAGACCATTCACCTAACTGGGCCATTCTTTTGGTACTAATCATAGTGCAACCTGGAGAGAATGAGTCCGCCCTAGGGAATGCCTGTCCTTGATTGTTGAAGCTGGACCATTCACCTGTTTGGGCCATTCCTCCGACACTAAGCACAATGCAACCCAAATAGAATGAGTCTGACCTAGGGAATGAATGTTCAACCATTTCCTATGGAAATAAATTTCCTGCACCAACCTCCAAAATGGAACATTCTTCAAAACTGATCACAACTTGGAACTTCAAAAGAATGACTGCCCAGTGAGGCAGACCATTCTACTTGACCACTACTCAAAGTGACTTCCAAGAAGAATGATTACCCTAGACCATTCCCCCACACTGGCCACAAGGGGAATCACTATCTATGGTACATCAACAATCTATCGGACCATTTTCATGACGAAAATGATTGTCCAATTTGGACGATTTTTTGACCTGGAAAATGTTGTCCGTCAGAAATATAGAACCACTTTCCGAACTAGAAAGGAACTTCCCATCCTAGACCATTTTCTGAACTAGAAAATGAGTGTTCGTAAATCAATAACATATCAGTTCTCCCTCCCAACCTGGGAGTAATCACTTTTGTTTCCAATCAGGAAGTCATATCCATGAGCATTGGCTTGTCTCTTAAGTATGCAAAATTTTCATCTTAGATAGAGGATTTACTAAAATATCTACTATCTTCTCATCTGTGGAGATATACTAGAGAACCACTACTCTCTTTTGGACTTTATCACGAATAATATAATGCTTGTTCTCAATGTGTTTCAACCTGGCATGGAACATTGGTTTCTATGAAAGATTCACATGGCTCTGATCATTACAATATATCCTGGTCGAATTCACCACCTGATTAGACGGTCTAGAAACCAACTTATGTAGCCAAATTGCTTTTGTACAAGCATCACAAGATGCAATATACTTTTCTTCTGTAGTGTTGAGTGAAACAAAATTATGTTTCCTGCTAGCCCATGGAATTGTGGAAAATATCAAATTGAAATATATCCAAGTAGCACTTCTTCTGTCATCTACACTCCCTACCTAATCTGAATCGATAAATTCATGCAGTTGTATGTCATAATTTAAACGTCCCACAAAACAAATATCCGACTGAGTATTCTCTAAATACATTAACCAGCCAATCAATTGTCAATATAGAGACGGGTCTACTGGATTAGAGTCTCTTCAAATTCTTTAGATATGTTATCATGGGAGTTAGTCATGGATTTGCAATCCATCATCCCAGACTTCTGAGTAACCATTCTGATACCCTTTCTTTGTCATAAGAAATTTTCACCATGCTTTTGTTGTATATGAGATAATCTGCATCAAGTTGCTTAAATCCATACAAGGTCTTCTTCCATTTGCATACATGGCTCTCCTTTTGGTAATATCTTCTTTCTCAATTTTCTTTATTGGGAAGAACATGTAAATTTCAATCCATATTACAAGAGGTATATATGGTTTACTGGAACAAGTTGTCGTCATAGTCTTCTCCCTCCTTCTAGGAGAACCTCTAGTTCTGAATCTCACAATGCTTCCATTCATAAGTATTTTTCACATTTTCTTAAATAAATTGTTCTTCATCACAACTTCCATTTCTTCTTCTTGATTGCTTCTAGTGGGTTCAAACCAAGCTGGAAGTCTTATGATTCTCGGTATAATAATTGGTTTTTCTGGATTTTCTTTCTGTCCTGGAATCTTCATGTTCTTCCTCATGTTCCTCTTTAACTTTGGGGTCCATGGAGTCTTCTATAGATTCCATGCCCTTCCTTCCTGAAGATTCCAACTTCTTCCATTCATCATAGGAACATAGATGTAGATGGAAAACCAAGGATACTTAAGACTTATTTTCGAAGAAGATTTCTTCTAGAGTCAAACTGAACATGTGCTTCTTATCATGGCTGCTACTTTCAATGGGGAACATGGACAGATACTTCATAATCTTCACATATTCTTCAATGGATCATATCATTTAGGATTAGCTCCCTCCTAATCCTAGCTTCATGCATGAATGCATTCTCTTCTTTTGGAATTATGTAATCAACTCCCTCCATCTAAGAGAGTCCATGCTTTCGTTTGCATCCTTATTTCCTCCTGCAAAGTGTCACAAGTCTTATTCTAATTTCCTCTTGATTACTGACTTATTTTTGGTTTGACTCCTTCTGGGTCTCTTCAAGTTTTATTTTGATTTTGGCCTATCTAGCAGTTGTTACTTATATAATAGATTCCTCAAGAATTTGTCAACATACTTCATCTTCTTGTAGTCATCGTAATAGCAATCATTAGCAATCCATAGGTATTGTTTCACTTACCATATTTTCTTCTAAGAAATAGATATGCATGATATGTATAGGAACTATGTAAAAATGGTATGTACAAGAACCATGTTATAGAAGAATATTGTTACCTTGATTAGAAAAAGAAGTTTGTTTTATCCCGCTTGGCTTTATTTGAGGGTTCCCTTTCTTCGACAACTGTTTCTTCTTTTTTCTTCTTCCTTTTCTTTAACTTAGGAAAATGGTTCCTATAGTGACCATATTTTTGATAGTTGAACCATTGTATTTTTGACATATCCTTTTCTTGATTTGGTTTCTTCCTTAAGCCAAACTTCCTCTTATTCCTGAAATTCTGGAATTTTTTTGTGAAGGCTTGATCATCATATTTCTTTTGGGATTTCTCTTTTGTTCTGATCCTTGATTCTTCTTGTGCACAACAAGTCCAAATTTCCTCAAATGTGGGATACTCCTTTCTTGTGTTCATGCTTGGGTCAAATGCATCCCATGTATTGAGAAGGCCATTGAGTACTATATTTACCAGTTCCTTTTTTGAAATGATTTCTTCAATATCTTGTAGTTGATATCTTAACTTAGATATTCTTACAAAGTATKATTTTTTGTTTTCATCATCATTCATTTTCATTTCAMAGAGCTCATTCTTYAGAYTCATTACTTGTCYAATGTTTTTKACTGAGAAAAGGTTAGTTAGGGCATCGTACATCTTCTTAGATGAGTCAAGATGAGAGATGTAGGATATCAAGTGGTCTTTTACAAATTCCACTATGATACTCATAGTGTTGATGTCATGTCCTTGAACTTCTCCATAACTGCAACATTCTGAGGCTCCTTCTCTTTTCCTGCTTCAAACTGTGGTTCCATGATCTTGCCTTTCACGATATCGAACACTTTATTCTTGGCAAGGATGAGGTCAATCCTTTTCTTCCATGCTTTGAAGTTATAAGCCCCTTCTAATTATTTTTCTAACGAGAGGGTTAAGGTTTCGTTGCTGCAACAAAAATTTGGCTGCAACTACAACTGTAACTAAGAAAATCCTCCCAATATATCTCCCAGTGGTTATAATGTCTAAATATAGTGTGGGCCCATAACCTGTTGGAAAAATAGGTGTGCTCGTTTCACTATAGACAATATAGAAATATTGTCACCCAACCATAGGCACAAAGGCCACCCCCAAGCACCTTAACCTTGACAGACAAAGCACTTCCAGAAGAAATCCAATAAACAACTAAGGTAGTGCACCTTTCTCCAAGGATAGTGCAAGAAGAAAGAATAACCAAATACCAAGTAGAAATTCCAAACCATAACCAAGAGAAAGTCCAAACAAAAACCAAGAGAAAGTCCAAGCCAAAACCAAAATCCCAGTTGCAGCAGCTAAAGTTCCTCTCCAAACTTGCGCACCATTGGTATTTATGCTGTTGTGAGAGTGAGAATGACAAATGAGCTCTAGCACCCTATATTTATACTACTCTATCTCACTTGACTGGGCCGACTTCTCTTTTTGTAGGTTAATAACTCAATACTAAATATTCTCTTGAGCCGACTTGTTTCCTAGAGTTATTATCCAATGTTTTAGGGTTTTGTAACGACCCTCCTCGTTACGACGTCAACTCTGATAACAAGTGCAATTTTTTTTTTTTCTTTTGTGTTAAGGTGTGTGCGCGTGTAGAAGTAACAGACTCACGTGACTCTACGTCGCCACCCGACAACCGAAAAGACGCAACCACGAAGATTACCACCAACAGACAAGGACGCACAACAAGTAGCTGCAAGCAATGAATGACCAAGGACATAAGGCGCCCCACACAAACATTCAATGACATACTGGGTTACGCACCGTACCAACATAGAGGGAAGAATCCGTAGTAGTAGGTCTTACTATTTCTGCACAGGAAAACAAGGCGTTTAATCTTAGTTCTCTGCCCCGGAGAGAGAGAAGGTCAGATAGGCTCTTGGCCGACTGCTCAGGCAGAAACTAGCAATTCCCCCCCAGGTGTGTCGCAAGAGTGGGAACCCTGCCTTTAAAGGGCCCGAGACTCTTGAT
>SNQJ01S0184537.1:8451-18849 GCA_010110895.2 Picea sitchensis
AGGCATTCCTCTGTGAAGGAAACGTGTGGAGTACCTCCAGAGTTGACATCGCACAAGGGGTTTGACACAGGTTCTCAATCATAGAGTAATTATGGGTGGCTCTAGCATTAGGATTGTGGGTAGAGCACTTAAGTACTCCTTTCCGAATATGAGGTAGTGGATCTAGTTTTTCGATCTATAAGGGCGTCTACGGAGGAGGAGAAGACTATATACCATGTACAATCTGTGGAGAAATGTAATCGCGAGATCGAGTGGCTACATTAACCTCATATTTAACCATATTGATGCATAAACAGTCATTGTCTTGCATCGATGGGTTTTGACACCCACTCGCCACATTTCCAGCATTTGAGGAGCTCGAGGCCATGTTTTGGTTATGTGGAAAAGGATTAGTCACCATGGCGGGTGATAGAGATAAAATCCTTGAAGATTCCACGACTTTGGGGCATAAATGGGTAAGGTGATCGTTTGTACAAATCTTACAGGGAAACTTCACCTTCCACCTTTCTTTCTTTCCCTCACCAGCATTAGTATTTGTCTTCTCATTATTACCATTGTCTTTGGGTTTATTATTATTCTTCCCACCCTTACAATTATTATTACGTCCTTTCTTCTTATTACCTCCTAGTTGATGGTTACCATTCAGGTTGTTCGACGATTGTACAGAGCGTACATCTGTCGATTGAGTGGGATTAAAGGACACAAATGAATTTGGCACTCCTACAAACTGGTTCAGAGACAAGTCTTTCAAATGGATTGTCACCAACTCTACGGATTTCACATTGACAGAGCCCATAATGCCATCGGCATGAGGCCTGATATTTTATCTAGGGTCATAGTTTGACCTCGGTGCGTCAGGAAGAATCTCGTATAACATCCCAGACTGAGCATATATAAGATCTAACTATTGGGATTTAAAAATCACCTCTTCCTCAAAAGTGACCCCAGATGTAGAAACGTCCTTCGAAATATAAGGTGGAGAGAGATTTAAGGAACACTCTAGAAAGAATTTTGGGGGTATGTAGGCCTTGATCAACCTCTTATGTCTAGGCCATTCCTATATGTGATCTAATATGTGAGTTTCTCTATCCTGATGAAACATCGATAGAATTTTGATGCCAGCATCATAACAAACCAATAATTGGAAGTGATTGAGGAAGACTAAAACCAATTGATTAAAGTTTTGTATGCCCCCCTAGGTAGCTTGATATACCATTTCGTGACAACCCCCATGAGGGTGCATTGAAACAATCTTAATCGAATAGAATCTCCATTAATGGAATTCGAAGAGCACCACAAGTGAAAGGTGGTAATGTGATCATAGAGATCCTCACCAATCCTTCCCTCGAATTTTGGAATATTTGAAGGAATCTTAGTGGGGACGGACAACCATGATGGATCATGATGCATGGGGTCATTCATTAACTTAGACAAGTCTGGAAGATTGAGTGTGTCCATAAAAGGAAGACGGGTTTATGGCATCTTTCCCCAAGCTCCCTAGAAATATTGTGGTTGGGGAATCACAGCCCATCCAGGGTTTTGGTAAGCACTGTGGCCCCATCTGGGATTGTAAGACCCTCCTATGGGATGATTCATAAGAGGTTGGTTGGGCACCATTCCAGTAGGAATGTTCTGATGAGATTTATAAAAACTACCCCCAGCCAAAGTGGCTCCGGGTTGGGGGTTTCCCAAGGTGTGAAATTCACTTCCTCTGGGTGTGAATCTGGAGGATAAAGATGGATTCGTCATGCCAAACGTTTTGGTCAGAATCGACACATAGGAGGTGGGTGTAAAGGACGAAACATGAGAAGTAGCTTGTCTACCATGTTGGTTACTCCATCCAGACGCAATAGGATTAGACCCGAGATTAAGAGGAGGAACGCCTCCAACGATAGGATTCGTTTGAGGGGCATGAGTGCCACCAAACGAGAATGGAGTGTGTGGAGGATTTGTTCCCCCAAGTCCAATGTTAGTATTTGTACTAGTCGTTGGGATGGAGTTTGAAAATTGTGATGTGAAGTTCATCATACCATAAGAAAAAGGACTAGAGTCCATAGGAATGGGTTGAAAATTATAGCTCGATGAGTGACCAAGAGACCCAAAAGGGTTTGTGTCTATAGGTTGAGTATTCACTATAAGATGGGTAGAGGTGATGATAGACACCTTCGACACTACAACTAGTGTGGTTGAAGGTGTCGATGGGGTATCATTGATTATAGTAGGTATGGGAGTCGAAGGACTCCCAGTATCTTGATGAATCAATTCAATACTCATCCTTGCATGATCACAAGTTTGATAAGTGGAGGTGTGTGTACCACATTTGATAACTCTATGCCTTTTAGAATGCAAAGACTCAAAATGTGGTGGTAACTGTAACAAGTGGTGGGACCTACGGGGAAGTTGGTTTGGTTCCATGATGACTCAAGAATCGAGATATAAAAAACAAATCCTAAGGCCAACTAGTAATCAAAGAGCACACCAAAAAATAATCAAATGACCAATATGCACACAAACAAGATAAAGTGGTTGAAAGGGGCCTCCCTCTCTAAAGTAGGTATGGCTCGCCCAAGAGGGGCCTGAGACTCCTCTGCTAAATATTGAAGGTATCAGAATCAGTTATAAGTTCCCTTGTGGGCTTAACAACCATTCGGTCAGATCCTCCCAGAGAGGTAATCATCCATAAAGTTTGTGTGTTGTCTAACCCTTATCTAACCCAGGGTATCTACAAAATAACCCCTGCAAGTAACCTATGTGGTACCTAAGTCAAGAAACTAAGAAACCACAGTATAATCGATGCACAAGAGAGCAGTCGTAAGTTAGGTCCACCATATGTGTAGGGTAATAAAGCTCGAAACCTTGAAAGCACCACCTCTCATGAAGGTAAGGGTACTAGCAAGATCCCCATATACAAATAGATCCCCATAAATATATTTGAAGTTAAGAAGGTATCAGGGGGATATCCCTTCAACCAACCTCATGCGACCTCGTGCTTAACTCCAGTGTAAGTGGAGCCTCATGATATTATCGATTGTATAATGTATTTCTGCACTACCTTAGTCAGACACATATGTTGATTTAATAGCCTTGGAGAAGTTTACTCACAAAATCCTATTCCAAGGCTCTAAATCCTAAGCTAGTTTGTGCACCATAGAAAAATAAAATCGTTACTAATCAATTTTAAATTATAGCGTTACTTTTAGTGGCCTTTCTTACTAAAAAAGGTGTGGTCATGAAACTAGTTATTTTATGACTCAACAAGTAAAATAAATGAATATGAATACAATGCAAAGTCCTAACTTCAATTCCCAATAAATGATATGCTTTTCAGAATGCAATTCTCAATTTAGTTATGCAATTCTAAATAAAATGCAATATTTCTTTACATGTACTAAGATAAATCACAAAGACTCAAGAGATCAAAATGTCAACAATGTAAAATGCCTAATATTTTTGTATTTTCAATATAAGAGAATGAAAATGCAAGGACTAAACAATCGCTTGATATTAAAAACTCTACTGTGTGTAGGCAGAGACAAACCAAGTAGGATATCAAAGAGCAATAACACCCAGCTCAAGATAGAAGGAGAAACAAATCAAAAGGATGATGAGAAAGGCCCCACCCAAAAATTCAACCAAAGAAAGGTTTCCTGGCATTCCACAGACACTTAACAGTCATAATAGAGACCCAAGAAGACTCAACAATCATCAAAACCCACCCAACAACCATCAAATCTAGCAACCAAGAAAAAAAGGGTGATGTACGCAATTGTTCAAGGGAAAAGTGTGTATATACGTATCTTGGAGAAGGACAGTACGTGTATGTACGCGACTATCAGGAAAAAACCCATGTATATGTGTCAAAACATAGCCAGGCTAAGGAGAAATCCAAGAGACTCAAACTCAAAATGAACAGAGGTTATCAAGCAATCATACGACAAGAAAATCGATATAAACAAGAGAAATCTAAGGAGAAAAACACTCCAAACCCGGAAAAAGAAGATTATTTCCCCAGTATGACCACCAATTATGTTACGAGGAAAATCTCTCTATGGCTAGGGGTAAACCACAACAGATGGAAATGACTGCAAAAATCAACTCTAATATCAAGTATGCTATATAAACTAATATGCTAGCAAGACAAGATAAAAGGCCTACCTTGTCCAGACGTTCAATGAAGTCCATCATTAATCACTTGACTCAAAGCAATACACCTGCAAATAGTCCTCAACAACCAATAAATGAAAGCATATGGTGATAATATATAATGTTATCAAATTCAATAACATAATCCATCAGAATTCAAAACAAATATGCCCATGAAATAACAATTCAAATATTCGCAACATATTAATTGGACAAGAAAAGAGTATTTCTATTAAAATGTTATCAGCAGAAGTGAATGAATTGCAAACTTTTTGTATCGGCGTGGATCAGAACCGAGAAATTAAGTTCCTTCCAGTTGGGCCTCCGCCACTTCAATCCTCCACCAAAGGCAAGCTCATATAAGAGAGACAATGAGGTTCTCAATCATGTAGGGAAGATCCTGGGGGCTGAACAATGTGTTCAGACTTAAAAGGACAAAGGGATGCAAACTCAATATGAAGAGAATAATTTCTCCAGAGTAACTTTGCTCTCAAAGTTGAATTCTTCTCCTCTTTTCCATAGCTTGGATTTTCCCCATTTGTAGCCTTCAAGTGGAACTGAAGGTTCGTTTCAGAGCATTTCCAGTATATGGAAGGTCAAGGATCATGGATCTCATGATGTGACATGGAAACCCAACACCATTTTTTAATTTTGGGCACAAATCCCGATGTATGCAAGTTGTAGTGGTGCAACCTGCATATACACATGATGTATAGTTGTTAGGGCACATATATGTCGAAAAATATTGTTTTTTGATATGGGATTTACAAAAAAAAGGCTTCAAGTCTACATAGGGAAATGGAAAAATGCCTTATGTGCAAGTTTTCATAGGGTGAGACAAATATTTATATAACATTAGGTCAACTTACAAGAGGCATAACTTTCTCCTACAAACTCCAATTGAGGAGATTTTTCACCATTGCAAAGGTCTTGTCATGTAGTATCCTTTTCTAAAATGACGCTCCTTGGTATCCCAAAGTACACCCAGACCTATTCAAAGAACATGTTTGTTGCTTATTTTCCTTTTATGGTATTTTTACAGAGCATAAGAGTTCACATTTTGCTAAACATGTCAACTATGACACACAAAAATTCATGTCCCTTCTTGGTTATAGGTAAACCACACAAAAAATCCATCAAATTGTTTTCCCAAGGTTGAGTGGGTGCAAATAAGGGATGGTGTAAGCCTTTTTTTTTTTAATGGGATTGATATTACAACAAAGTATGCATCCTATAATATATCGAGCTACATATTCTTGCATTCTATGCCAATACACATACCTTTGTAAGTTGACAATTATATTCCCAACCCCAAAATTTCTCTCAACCTTTGTAGCATCCACCAGCTTGACCGAGGAATATTAATTATGGGTTCCTTTTTCCACTTGGGTGAGAAAAAAGAGAGCCTTTAACTGCCTAGTTAGGCCAGCAAGACAACACAACAGTTTGATTAGTTGATTAATGGTTAAACTAAAGAGAAAATAAGAAATAAATAACAAGGAAATAAAACTAAACTAAGAATATAAAAACTCAAATAGATGCATGAAAGAGACACAAAAAATAGATACCAAATGAGACCGATATTTGAAATGATAACACCTAGGAGAAGTATGGGAACTTATGAGTACCATCTTCCTCCTTGGGAGGGCTCTTGAATCCCCCAGATACAAAGATATTTTTATTCTAACAATGGCTGAAAATGGAAATATAATGTTGAAGACTTGATTGTTGAATTTCTCAAGAGAGAGGTGCAACACTTGATATGAATGCTCAAGAAGCTATCAAAGAATGATGGCTTCTCCAAAACCAAATGAACAACATAACAGTACTCAAAATTATTTCCTTTGCTTACACGCCTTGGTCATGTATTTATAGGACCAATGAAATATTTTTCTTAGCTTGCTCATAGTGTGAATTGGAACCCTTTTAAGGTACTTCCCATCCTTTTAGTAGCCCTAAGACAACATTCTAGGCCAATCTTGAGGTCTTTTCATGGTACACTTTGTCCTGGAAGTGGTTGAGGACCGACCAAGTGCATGGATGCGTCATTTTCGCATCTACGTGGGTTCTTGTGGAGACAGTCACACATGCCACGTAGTTTTCACATTCAACGTTGTGTTAGATCACATGATGTGCATGAGTAAGCCTTGGAAAATTTGTTCTGAAATTCAATGATTATTTGCATAGTTTTACTTTCTAAATAATTTATGTAAATGCTTGAGGTGTGTTGATTTATGTGTTGTGTTGATATTGTCTTCAGCCATTGCCTATATAGTGGTCATAAATTTTTCGGTGATAATAGATGCCTCATGATGTGTGAGGTTAAGAGCATACGTATAGCCGAAATTTGTCATTGTTTCTTTTGGTGATGAGGTCATTGTGTAGAAGCATGAGAGACTTTGTATTGAGGAATTTTGGGAGCTATCTATTGGAGGGATAGGGGATGAATATGTGGACCAAGTATTATCTAATAAATAAAAATTGTACAAATGAGGTGGGCATGCCCCATGCTCGTGTCATGAAAATAGAGTATGGTAAGTGTCACTCAAATCTGCTAATGAAGTGGATATATGCATCACCCTTGAGGGCATCAATAATGACAAATGATAGTTTTGATGACTAAAGTGGCTTTGAACCAAGTAAGGAATAACTCAGAGGAATTGATGGCCTATCAAATTTAGAGGCCTTCAGTTATTATTGAAAACTATGATGGTCACATAATAAGACCCACCATAACATGAAACTTTGTTGAGGTCATATGTTATGGGGGTCAACAACATCAGAAAGTGATGAGGACTCTTGTTGTTTCATATGAGACTTCTTCGTAATAATGGAATGAGAGTCAATACACTTTGACCTTCCTGGAAACTGGTGTTAATGTCGATAGGAAGGAGGTGCAACTGCAAGAAGCAAAGGCATCTTGACATCGATTTGATAAAAATGGTGTCAGACATTGTATGGAGGAAAATATGAATGAATTGTTGACATGAACGGAGTTTAAAATGTATGGGACTCAAGAAATTCCCCTGGTTGGGGGAATATGGAATGATGGCAACAACTGTAACATGATCTAGTGTCAAGGGGATGACCAAATATTGGGTAAACTGTGCTAAATGGGTGAGACTCCAAAGGGGTGTAGGATAGGTCAAAATACAGAGGTGTGGGACAAGAGTTCCTTTGATAGTCGATATTTTTTCCTTTGTAAGGATCATTTGCAGAGACAGTTGTTGTGTGCCAAGGAAAAAGTGTCATCGGTTGCGATGGAAAAAACCTATTGTATTGTCTGAAATTAAAAAAAAAAACATTTTAATAAAATTACCAAATGAATAAACAATAATTGGTTTGATGATACACATACAAAAACAAGTGCCCTAGTTAATGAAGTATGGCTTGGCCTTTTGGAGGCGCAAGTTTATAGGAGTTGACTGATGAAGGGTGGGGGGGCCATGGGTGGGTTTTTGTACAAGGTAGATGAATTGAGGATGTACTTGCATATGGGAAACTGATGTTGGATGGAATGGAGGGTTAATCGTGAGAATAGTGAATGATGGGGAGAGAACAATTGCACAACTTTTGCACAACTATAGGGTGGATAAATGTGTGGACATGCACATCTGTCTATGAGATACTTGTACAGGTGTGCACAATTATTGAAGGTTCAGTCATAGAAATGGGAAATTTTGTTTGTGGGTGAACTCAGATTATGTTGTCTAACTTAATCCTTTTGTTTGGATGTAGGATTGAGTGTACAACATGGTTTTTATCACTGAAATTTCATCCACAAATGGTTACAGGAATCCAACATCTCCAAATAGCTATTATTTCACCCATGGACCAAAAATGACCAAAAGTGCATTTCCAAAAGGTCCAAAACTATACAATCAGCATGTGCTAAGACTACACAAGGAGCATGCACACATGTGCCATTCATAAATGCAGGAAAAAGTGCACATGTGCATGATGCGCAACTATGGATGCAAAAAACCACGCATCCCTCAAAACGATGCATTTATGATATTGGTCGGCCCCCCACCCACTTTTGGTTCATCTTATTAGTCGATTTGACATCCAAATCTCAGTTGAATCCAACTGGGTGGCTGGTCAAAGACCTAAGGGTTCCCTAAATGGCCCCTTGTTCACACTAAAAGATGGTTGAATAATGCCTCAAAGTTATGCTACAAAAAGAGGCCATGGGTGCACTACATTTTCAAGGAATTCATTTGCATTGTTATGTTGTTGATATTCTCTTGGAGGATCCTCTTTCCTCATCAAGAGCATGCTAGCATCATTTCAGTTATCCATTCATATCACCTTTAGATTGAATGTGCTTTGTATTCTCTTCATTATTCATTTTAGTTCCTTATTTGTAAGAAGAGCTCAATATTTGGGGGTCCAAGAGCCCTCCCTCAGAGGAAGAGGGGACCCAAAGTCTCTCTTTCTCTTTCATGCTTTCTATCCACTAATACAATCCTTTCTATTGGTGGCATGAGTCTTGTTTGTTTCTTGTTCTAATGTCCTTATGCACTCTAGTTTAATTTATTTTATCCTTCTTAGTTTAATTCTTTGCTTATCTTTTATGATTTACACTTCTAACTCTTTCCTCTACTATTGTCTTGCATAGCTAACCCAACTGGGCTTGTAAGCACCCTTATCTTGCTCATTTAGGTGAAAAAATAGGTGCAACAGATTGGTGACTCCACTAGGAAAAGGTATCAATTTCCTACCCCATTTGGGTTATTTTAGCTCTTCTTTCTATTTATTTAACCTGCAGGTACCATAACCGGCCCAATTCGACCTGAAAAAAATCAAATTCAAAGCTAAGTTGAGAGAATTTAGTTTGGAATTTTCTTCATGGTCGTGTGTCATACGTGCACAGGTTTTTCAAACCACAGGAGTGTCTTCAGTGCATGTGCACCGAACCCACTGTTCTGCACAGAGCACCCTGTGCACCTGCACCCAAAGGTCACTTTCAACCTACGCATTGGCGTCATATGCGCTCCTTTCTACTCTAAGACCCATGCATCTGCTCAGAAGATTACACATTGTAAGGTTTTGTGATCTATGAAGGGCCCATAGCCTTCTTAAAATTGATTCCATGCATATTGTAATCTGCACCACACTTACATTCTCTCTCCATATAAAGGGATTAGTGAAAACATAGGCACTTAGGGGTTAAAATCATTATTTTTCCTCTTTTTGTTTGTCATTTTCCCACATGGATGCCTTGCTTTGACTAACGTTAAGTTGGAATCATTATACATCACATATAAAACTTGAGAATCAGAAAGAGATTGAAGGAAAATTTCTACATCGTGTGAATAAAGGAGTTGAGGTCGAACACAATGAGACTTTGTTTGATTACTGGTCATTGAGAAAGAGATTGAAGGAAAATTTCATCTCCCTTAAAAATACAAAAATATTTAGGAGAGGACAATAGCCCCCTCGGGACTCCTCTTGGTTTATTTTTCAAACACATCTTAAAATTGTAAGGGCCCATACAATCCCACATGCTACAAAGATAGGATGGTAATTGAAGTTTACTTTCTTAGATTAAATCACTAGGGAAGTTTAAAGGTTTTGTAATGGGTTCATACATGCCCACATATGCACAATCTAAGATAGTTTCAAAGCTTTCTTATATTAAATCAAATTAGGGAGTTAAAGGAATAGTAAGGACCCACATGTCCACATGCTAGTTTCCTAGGGACTTTAAAATTCTGCAAGGTTGTACCAACGACATTTAGTTAATTAGGTAATCAAGACTTGTAAGGACCAAGTGAAGTCCACATGCAGCAAGGTGACACCTAATTTATTAAAAATATTGGCACACTTTCACTTGTTCACACATAAAAGTCACTACTCACTCACATGGTTTTTCATCTTGAAACATGGAGGTTGAAGTAAGTTTCCTCCAAATGGATTCCGAAACACCTCACCCTTTTCTTGACGAAACTATCCACTCCCCCTTAATTTCAACAAGATTGGCTCACACCCCCAATATCTCAAACAACCACATCTAAATTTTTTCTAAAAAGTCACTAATTTTTCCTCCACAGGAGGTGCCATAGGAAATTTTTTAGTCTAGGTAGGATTTTGGGGATAGGCATCCAAACAACTCCTTCTTGTCTGGTTCTCACATCTTCAAACAATAGAAGTTCTCAAACAGGGAACTTTAAATCCTCCAAGTCAAGTGTTCCTACACCATAAGGCAAGGAGATACCTGTGAAGGGTCGAAGGCCGAGGTCCGGTTGTTCT